>LQRL01035281.1:19029-31223 GCA_001703475.1 Hydroides elegans
TTCTGGTGACCTAATGCGCCTGAAACTGTCAAAAAGCACATCTGCACGTGGAGACCTTTCATTTAAGCCAATAACATTCAACGTTCAACAGTTCTTGTCCGTACGAGAAAGTGATGACGGACGGACAGACACCCCAAATCTATAGGCCTCAACTTCGGGTGTGGCCTAAAACGAGTAGAGACCCGATCTGTCCTGAAAATCAAAATGCTGTGGTATTCTGGCTGATATGAAACAATTTTCACACAATTGTTACCAGAATACTTGCTCTTAAATAGCCCTGATCGTATGTTTGCGACTGACAGGAGGCGAGCAACCATCATGGGCTATTTTAGAGCTACGAGTACACTTCCGGTTACGAGTACGTACAAGTACCGAACAAACACATTAAATAACGGACACTGAACCAACTTGGTAACGGTTTATATTTAGATACTAGTGAAAGAATGGTTATCGATAAATACTCTTTCACAACTAATGAGGTTTCGAATAAATCATAAGAATATTCATTAGAAGTGGAATCCGTAATTCAGGTGCAAATTTAAGAGCCTCGTAAAAAAAATATATATTCAGAGCCAATGTCTATCTTTGTACGTCTTCTGAACGCATTTAATACTTAAACTGTATCTAAATAAAAATAGTTTGCATTAAAAGTTACCGTTTGAACACAGTTATTTGAAGTTATTCAAAATTTGGTTATCAACTTCCGCATTGAACACCAGCAAAATTTATTTCTGAGAACCAGTTAAAAATCAATGTCAACGAATTTATAATTCACTTGGCAAAAAAATGAGACATTTAAATTCTTGGGGCAGTCATATAAATGCTTAAAAAACAATGACAGAAGAGCAGTTGGAATATCAATAACGCATAATCAGGAAATATATCACGTCTGACTTTTGAGTACGAGTACATTCATCACTATTTTATTCCATTCGATGAAAAATAAAAGTTTAAGTAGAAATATGAAGAAGCTTTTCATTTTATTTAGATTAAAGCTCGGTTTCAAGTGACAAATATAATAAGAATAATCACCAAAGTGTCCTGATCAAAATGTTTATTGGCCCTCGGGATAGGAATAAGTTATGCCCAAGCGTGAAGGGCGTGGGCATTACTTTTTTCTATCCCGAGGGCCAATTACCATTTTTGATTAGGATCCTGAGGTTTTGTGCCTTTTAATACATTGATTTTTTGCAGTTTTCGAATACTTTTCGTAGTTTGAAGCGTAACGCATGCGTAACTTTATGTAACATTGCGTAAAACGACTATTTTTTGAAACCATGTCCCTACCTTTTCGAAAAGTGTCTTCGAAACTGGTCTGTCGGTTTATGTAGATATAAGAGTACGTCCAAAGTCACTTGATGTTATTCAAAAGAGTCTTTAGACAATTTTTTCAGTTTGGTCGCTTTTTTTATAGAAATATTTTGATTTATTTGCTCCTTTTTATGCATTATATTCAAAATTGTTTATGTCGTAAATAACTCCGTACGTCCGTTTTAAACTTTGCATTTCGTCGATCCTATTCATCTATGCTTTATCAATAGTTAATCGATTATTCAAATGATCATATTTTCCCTAATATTCAATAACACCTTCTTAAAATTAATTCCATTTATGAACAATATCAAGCTTATTTCTGTCCCTTTTTAATGATGTTCAAATTCCAGCTAGAAAAATACGTACATTTTTAATAGCGTTGAGTTGATTAACTTTATATGTTAAAATATAAAAATATAAACTTATTTATTCCATTTACATAAACATGTGTGTTATCATTCCACATCATTTTGTGTAACTGTAGTTACACAAAATTGCATACGTAGAATTTGAATTTTGACGTCACAATTACAATCCTAGGTAAAGTTCATCTTGTACTGAGTGGGCGTGTGCGTGCCCTACAAATCTCTAAGGTGTCACAATGTACTCTTACATACGCTTATAGCGTAGATAAGAAGTCCATATGCATCAGGCTTCCCATATGTATCAGGGTAAAAACAAAAATTATAAAATGACTACGCACCAAGAAAAAGATAAGGAGGTAATGCCTTGTAAAATGCTTCAACCATGTATTTACTAGATATATATTTATATAATTTCTAGTGAATTTTCCAAATAACTTGACTTCTTTTAGTAAACAATAATCAATATTGAATAATGTGACAAATAATGTGACAAATGTACATAAGATTTTGTACCTGAAATACAGACGAATAAATAAAATCAAATCAAATACAATACAACTTATCTATAACATTAAAAATATCACCCCTTTACTATAATTAGAATGTTGAATACGTAATAAATTAGAATATTGTTTTGTAAAAGTTAAAGATATCCAATGTTATCGGATCTAATAAGAAACAAAAAATACCTTATTGCGACGCAATGTCTATATCTTAAAATCAAAACTTCATGGAAGTGTTTATTTTGATCTTTTGCTTTAAAGAGTGACCGTATGTGATCTAAATAACAAAATACGTTCTAATAATCAATATAATTTAGCTTCTTCACATTTGATTGCCTGGTTCAGTTCAATATATAATGATTGTCGGTGATGAAAAAATATAGACTAGGAAGAAACATGATAACTAAGTAATGTTAAATATATAGAATATTTAGGTTACTTAAAAAATATATATTACTTTAGAATCAATACATGATATAACGTAATCATTCTTGTAAAGATGTTTCTTTAGCTTTGGGTATATAATATGCTTTAAAGTTTTTAATAAATATCCATATAATTAACTTCACAATAATTGAATAGTCAGGTAAAAATGATCTTGCAAATTGTAAATTTTAACAAATAAATTTATTATATATCCATTATGCATGTGAACAACCATTTTGGACAAAAATCGCATATCATGTTGCAATACCATGAATTACAAGGATGTTGATAAAGTTTATCAAAGAAATTGAAAACTAAAGATATGCTGTTAATAGATACTATACTTTTTAAAACTGTTCAATTGAGCGCATGTATACTGCCTGACAATCAATGTGATTCATCGGTCTTCTTTATTCATCGGAATCGCTCGGGTATTTTGCTAACTCCCCTTTTTATCCGGTAATTGATCATATATATTCTAATGTTATATATGGGCTGCATTTCAGTATACTTCTTTGACGGCGAAAGTACGGATTAACGATGTATTTCATGAATTTTAATCAAAATTGTATCAAATACATTTCAGACACATATTTTCCTATCATGTATGTTTTTCATTGCGTTGGCGAACAACACTTATTTTACTGGAGGTTCTTAATAGCTTCTTTCTATTTATTCCCTTCGTAAGTAACTGTTTTTATATCCATAGTGCTGCATAGTGATTTGATCGTCCGAGATGAGATGCTACATTTGGTTGGTCGTATAGTTCGTTATCGTTACTTTGTTATATCTTGGGTTTCAACTTAATGTTTCCTTTAACTTATGACTGTGTGTAATAAACTTATACCAAAATTAGTTGAAATTGCTATGTCAAAGGAATTCAGAGTTGGATTATTTGCATTTTATTCAGTTCATGTCAGTATCCGGATAATTTGTAACTTTTAAATTTAAAAATCTATATTGACATCAATGTGGGCGGCAGGCTTACATATAGGCAGGTGGACATGCACAGAGATCGGTAGGTAGGCAGTAAGAACGTTAGACACATAAACAGGTAGGCAATTCAGCACATTGAAACATTGTATGAAACGTATCTTGCCATCTAGTATTAAGATGTGCATTGGAATTAAAGACAAATATAACTACTCATTCATATCCAAATCCTTACAATGAGGTGCTATCTCTCTTGTGATTGCCTTTGAATTTTCTTACAGAAACAATTTGTTGATAATTGTCGAATTCTAACTCGTAACTGTTATTAAAATATATTCTAGAGAATCATGTTTGGTCGCACCGTAACCCACGCTGTTTCTTTGTCATACTTTCAAAAATATTTGATCATTTTTAGTTTAAGCTCATTAATTATAACTTCATCACTAACCACAATCCATAGAATTTCAAAAAGGATTATTAAAATCCAAGTCAGATAACTTCCCGCTTTTAGAAACATCTAAAATATATGTATATGGTTTGTTATAAAATATTATAATCCAACGTATACTTGCAACAAAGGGTGGCGAAATATTTGTTTCAATTTCTTGACTTTTGACCTAAATTATTTTCATTGCAGGAACACATCATGAATTTCTCAATGATATATGACGTTGTCAACTTTTTGACGTCAATATTTTAATTTTCAAGATGAAAGCCAACAGTCGCATAAGGCATTGACAGTAAGCTCGTTTGGCATCGAAAACTTCCATGACTTATATATGAATAAATGGACATTTCTTGATTCAGATATAGAGTATATTTTATGTTCATAGTACAATGTAGTATATAATATAATATTTACTATTTTAGATAATTATAAAATACATATATCTGAAACAAATCCTTGCCAATAATTAGTACGATATAAGTAACCAAAATCAAAATAAATAAAGGCAGATGTTTTGCCAACTCTATAGTAGTACATATTGATATAACTTTCCGTTAGCTATGTTAACGATAAATCTGTACAATGGCGAGTATGATTTCATTTCGATCTTAAACTTGAATGCATATGTTTTGGTAAACCTGTTTTTTTTTAAACAAACAAAACAAATAGTTATTACAAATTAGTATAAGCAACAGGTTTTACCATTTAAACACAAATAACCTAAAAGCCGTTGACTTACTTTTCATTTAATTTAGCAAAGCTGGGTAAACATAGCTTAATCAATATTATCTAGTTATGAACTTTATAAGAAAGGATTTGCATATAGTTCAAAGAGGCTGCGTCCATATGTCTTCGACAACTCGAAAAGTATATATGCTCAAAATTAGGGTCTATTCAAACAATGCCGTTATCTAATTGTATCAACCCAACATCAAATACAATATCACCCGATTACATAAATATTGTTCACATATTATTGTCTCAAAATTTCAGATTTCTTATATATTTATCATCAATTTATAATAAGAAATCGTCTTTATTGAAAGTACAAACTTTATTAGTTTTTTTTTCACATAGACTAGACCATTTTCATCTGACTTTTCCCTGTAATGTAGCACCGCATCAGCAAAAGTAAGTTTAACATTGTATTTTGAAAGGGAAAGTTTTAAGTGGTATGTATCTCAAACATCTTTTAAGCAGTGAACTCTTGAAAATAAATTAAGCTTAGGGAAAAGGAGGGCACATATAATATTACAAGTGTTTTTGCATAATAACATTGAATAATCTTTTAGTCCGCTGGTTATTTTAGTCTTTGATTCCAAGGAGTTTTGAAATATAGCACGATATGCAATACAAATGATACATCATGGTCATATATTCGCCACAGCATATAGAGTATTGTAACTGTGCAATGTATATTAAAACATGAAAGCAGCATTAGTGTTTCTCTATATTGTTGTGATAAAAGCTGCATAAGGTAAGCCATCACACAGTACGGCATGCTATCAATGATGAGGCTCTAATCTAGTAGAATAAATGAAATATTTCAGAAGAGTACATAGGACGAAATGAAACGGTTAGTTTCTTTAAAATGTTTTACAGGCGCTGGTTTAGAGGGGGTGCACCCGGGGTGCGCCCCCTGTTCGCCCTTATATGCAAGACAAACAAATAAATGTGCGCCCCCCCCCCGGTTCAGTCTGAAAATTATACTGTTTGCGCCCCCAGGTTCAATGTTTTCTGGATCCGCGCCTGATTTGTGTATAAGCAGATAAACAAGTAGACAAATACAATTGTATTCCTTCAACTGATTTAATTGACGTTATTCTTTATTCTCATTTACATCGTTGATAACCATTTATCAACAGATCATGCTTCGTTCACGGAAATTATGCACTTATTTAAGATGATTTGTGCATCATCACACACTGATCACAAACTAATCTATAACTTTAATAAAATGTATCAGTTAGTTAAATAAGTAAATAATACAAAATAAATATATATTGATAGACATCAGAAGAATTCGTTCAAAACCCAATACTTTGCGGGCGTCTTATTTTGAATGTTGCTTCGACTTGTACTTTACACTGCCAACTCACTAAGATACGCATTATGAGGGGGTAACGAAATTGGGATTTATACTCAAAAATCGACAAACCGGTAGTATATTTATCCGAGGAACCCTTTAGGATCCAATAACTCGCGATCATCATCATATACAATGTTGAGAAGCGAATCAAACGGAAGAAAATTATCCCTCCTCTAATTATATATATTCATTTCTTGTTTAGAAGAGGAAAATTTATTATATGTATCTATATATATGGTGAAAGTAAAAATATTACTGTTGATACATATTTGTTATTTTAAATTTAGCATTTTGATTTTAAACATATTATCGCCCACTCAGTTTTGTGGTAAAAACTAAAATCCAGGACTATGACATATCTTAGTCCTAGCTAGGGGCAATCAATGTGGTGTTTTTGCGTGAAAGATTAATTAAAAGGGGGAATAGGATGTAGAAAATATATTTTTGAATTTATTTTCACGTCCTTCCGATTTCGAGGACTTTTCATTCTCACTCATCAGCATGATCAGGAGTCAGGACCACTATAGTGACTATTTAAATAATATTATCCGCTTATCCTTAAATTTATATATGTGGCAGCGAAACATTGATTTAAGCGAAACTATAGTTTCGCTAGCGAAAGATTAATTTCTGTGATGATGTTGGAAACAATAGTATATTAAAGATACTTAAACAGTCATAACTATGGGTAAGACCTTGAATAATTATGTTTTATGTATCTTTTGATCCAATCATGTGTATTAGTGACAGAAAACACACTACCAAAGAGGATTATACGTGAGTTGAGTTCTGAACTGAACTTGGGGATTAATCGGCGTATTTTAATTACATCATTGAGTAGAACTCTATAAAAAGGCTGTTATAAATTGGTTAGGTGACCTATGAATATATTACTATACATATGTATACGATAAACTGTGATAAAAAGCCTACTAAATAACATTACGAGACAGAATATTTACATAATCCGAAAAAATAATGTTTCGCTAGCGAAATTAAAGTTTCGCTGAAAATTAAAGTTTCGCTGCGACATATATACTCGACAACAAAAGAAGTGTCCGGTCATTTTAGGTTAATATTTTTTCATTGTATCAAAAGTGGAACCAATCAAAAAACGTTTGTTAGTTTCAGTTATGATAATTATAGGTGGTCTCGCAAACCTAACAATCTGGAATCCGTTTGACGAGTATCTCGTTCGTTTTATCGAAGGGCTAAGAAACATTGATTTCGATCATCATTCAATGGGTATCGGTAGGAGAGGAAAAGCGCTATGTGCTAGAGATAGTATAAGGTTTTCGTAACTCAAAAACGGTGAGAAATAGTCAATTTGTATTCCACATGCGTCGCAGCGCACATCGTAAAATGTCAGAAAAACGTGTTTTTGGTGCTTAATTGCGAAAGCAGTCTTAATCACATTACACAATAAAAGCGGTATGATTTCAAGATAGCTTACATGCTCTAAACCCTGTTAATTGCACTTTGAATTAAATTCGCTCCATAACCTAGCCGTAATTCTCGAATAAGCTCGGCAAAATTTGAAAGGGATAACTTAACCTGGTTATATTGACGGGGCGTTCGAACGAAAACGGTCATTGTCAATATTATCTTCAAGGGTGTGCAAAATATGAACAATAAGCCGAAAGGCTGTTGCTGTCCTCGTTTTCCATATAAACGATGTCGCGAAATGCATTGAAAATACGCTCGATATAGGCGCGGTTTCGCGCAAACAATCGATTATTGAGTGAATACGCTTTAAATAGGTTAGAACATTGTAATATACAGTTACGAGTTATGAAAAACTGTTTAACGGTCATTGTAGCCGCGTAATCACGCTAAGATTGAGTAGAATACGTCGATAAGTTTATCAAGGCATACGCTTGCGCGCACAATTGCTATTAGGCTGGGGCGTGGAAATCGACCACCAGGTTGTCTTAGACATGCACGAAAATAGTTTTTGTCTTGATGGAAAGCTTAAACTACGGATTTAACAAAGATTCACTGAATGTAACTTTTCGATCAATATCGTGTTTCGAAGTATCCAGAAAATAAGCGAAACGTAATTTCCGAAACGGTTGTAAACCCATAAATGTAGCATTACAAAACCCGTGAAGGCATCATTTGACATATTCAAGCAGTTGTTTTGAACAATTGTACTAACGCTTGCACTTCCGGTGCCTAGCGCCTGACCATTCGCAAGATACTTTGTCAACTCGAGCGATCGCCACAACAGGCTTGAATTTTCGAATATGCACCTAAAGAGTCCAAATGTACCAATTACTTTTAAATTTTCTGGCAAGATGGTTCAAACATCCATGAAAATGCATATTTAAGGGTTTGTTACTCGCTATTTCGTTCGGTCATTTTAAAGAGTTCGCGGAATCGTCGATAGCGAATATAGAGTCGTAAAAACCTGTTAAATGAACTCACATTATGTGTTGTTTAATTTGGTACATAATTGATAAAAATCGACCAAATACTTTTGAAGTTACAGAGATTTGACCAACCGGACACTTCTTTTGTTGTCGAGTATATATATTTTCCTCAATGTTTAACATTTCATGAAATGGGTAAGTAATGTGAAAGAAGAAAATAAATATTCCCAGTTATCAATTGGATGTATATGTTTGTTTTAGTGTTTCACCATAGTCATGATAGCGCGCTATATACTACATTATTGATATGAAATAAGTATTAATTACAACGCGTACGCGAATAAAAAAGTGAATATTTACAGTTTTAGATATGCCAGATGTCGACGATTTCATTGTCATAATGTTTGGAAGCTTTATGTCCGGGGATTTTTAGACCGGCTGCATTTAAATATGCAAACGAAAAACATATATTATGTATTAACCTGACCCTTTAAAACGATCGTAAACAACAAAATGCCTCTTATGGAAATTTGGTACGTAAAAAGCCATTTTTGATAGAATCATCAGTTCTCGCTTTGAATCTAAATTCGTGAAATATAGCAATCGAGAGAGAAAAAAAATGCAATCAATTTGGAAGTGAATAATTATGGTGTACATTTTGTTTGAAAATAGACTATAGGATGTTAAGTATCTATTATAGGGATAAAACACGACTGTGAGTTTGTATACCTGATTTAGAGCGAAGAAGAAACTATTAGAAAACGAACGCCGAAGGCGTGAGTTTTCTAATAGTTTCTTCTTCGCTCTAAATCAGGTATACAAACGAACAGGAGTGTTTTATCGCTATTATAACAGTTGAAAGTAGTGCATTAATACATTAAGATTCTTACTGTGTAAAAAAATTGCAAATGATTAGTCATTATAATAACTTTTTATGACGTTTTGTTTAAATACTTGTGTGGAGCACAGGCACAAGAACTGTACTGCAGTATTCGCTCATTATGAGTCACGCTTATTAGCCTCTCCTCATTTGCATATTGAATGCTGTAGAACGTGTTCTACTGCAGATTGGAAACCGGTTCGCGTTTAAAGAGAATAGAGGAAAAAAATATTCCATCATGTTATAATATGCATTCTACAATGATTTGATATTGATAATCGGTGTTTTAATAGGCGACGTTTCCTGGGACCTGATTAAGTGTTAATAGGAAACTTAAGCATATGTTTATATTCTTGTGAACAAGATATTTTCCTCACGGGTATTATTTTAAACCGAATTTAACATTCTCTATAGCTTTCATTCCTGTTGCAGCGTTGACCGAAGGGATCGGGTGGTTTGATGAACCGATTTTTCACATGGAATGTGTTAGAAATACACGCTTAAGTAACAGCAAACACAAAGTAATAACTTAGTTTTGAATGCTCAAAAGAACTTCTGTCAACGAAGGTGTTAGAAAATCTATCAAATAGGGGCAAGTGTTATGACAATAGACCCACAGAAATTACTGTTTGCAGATATGCTATTCGACCACTTCACATACAGAAGTGGTAAAAATAACCTGCTACGTCGAACAGAAGCACGCTTTGGAAAAAAAGAAGAGCCGAGTAATGTTGAAACTACGAATTTTTAACTTTTATTGGAGTTTTTTTTTTCAGAAATAAAGTTAAAAATCTTTAACACCTGTCATGCTAAAACAAGCTCGCTGCAGAATATAAACTTAACTGGATATTGAACAAGGAAAATAATTAAATTAGACATTTCGAAAAATATATGAATTTGAAGGTGAGGTTTTATTTGTAGATTGATTTATAAATGTTATTACAACTTACGCTTTTAAATGACTTGATGTTTAATGAATATCAGTGAACATATAGGATGATAAAATAATTTTTGAAGTTTAGTTTTGTTTCTTTCTGATGGGTTGAATGTGTTCTTTTTTTTACGTTTTAAAGACGTTATTTATTATTTTTAAGGTTTACTAGATATTGAAAATGTTATAAACCTAACATCTATTATATGTGTGATAGTTTGCCTTAATTTTTATTAAATGAAAAACAAAAACTAATGTACCAAATTAGGTGCCAAATTGCGTTCAAATTCAAGAATACAAGTCAGGCACACGTCAACATATTTGAAGAGAAATAATTTTCCGTAATTCTGAAAACAGCAGGATAGTTCTTCATTGTTTTCAGACACTTACGGCATAGGGGATTGTCAATGATATTTGGTGACATTCACAATGAAAAGCTGTTAAAAGCTTTTAGCTTATATCTGGAATAACAAACAAGTTAGCTCCATTTTCCGTTCCAATTAGCAAGTCTTTAAATCCAAATTTGTTTGTTAAACATAAACTGTTATGGTGAAAATATGTTAACCGCTATAAGTACATAGAATTGGTTGATGCTTCTTTAATTGAATCTCAATTCAAGAGTAAATGATTTTCTGAATTTAAGGCAGGATAGAGATTCTACGACATCCTGATTTTTTTTAGAAATAAAATTACCCTCATAATGGACAGTTTGAAGAATTGACGATGCATTGAACTTAGTGATGAAAGTAGATAAAATGTGGCGTAATCTAGCTTTCTTTAAGATTTTGTTGAAATACGGAACCCTTATAATTTATCTAGGTGCAGTTCTTTTTAACCAAGCCACTTAACACCTTCACATCTATTCCACGGTATGTAAAAAGTTTTGCTGAGAGAGCTAACTTCACAAGTGTGCATTGTTAAATGGTACAATAAAATATGTCATAGAAAAATGAAGCTAAGATAACCGTGTCTTATCTATAACTTTCTAAAGCACCCGGAAAAATATATGGGACAGGCAACTTTGTCGAAGAATTTAGGGTAGGAAGATATATTTAAGTGTTACAGGACCATACAATTTTGATGGGGTGCATATTTCAAACAGGAAAATAAATGTATTTATTTAACCATCTTATCATACTCAAGTATTTTGGTATTTTGTGGTAAGAAGGATATGTTCATATAAGCTTCATTATCTCAGGAATTGCATAAAGGAAAAACGGCTTTTAAAGGAAAACATACCGGTCGGGACACATGTGACTGAAAGATCGCATGCTTATTAGCTTTAATATTTAGTGGGTCTTAGCTCTTCACACAGCATAATGTAAACCCCAATTTATTTACGGAAAGTCAGCAAGAGCGCTTCACAGTTGTGTGATCGAAGTTGGATAGATATGATGTTGCTGGACGGATATAGTCAGTTACAAATGAAAATGAACCAATGAAAGTATAAGGAAGCACATTAAATACGGTTACAACAGTATGTAATAATTCTATTAATTTTTACAATCTTAGCAACAATTATGTGAATATATTGAACCAAATATGCAATATGGGAATATTGATATTTGAATACTATCACCATGCCAGGGGATAATGAAAATGGCAACATGTGGATGATTTATAACCGAATAAATTAATTTGGGGGTAAATGCTCTATACAAACACGGAATATCATTCTTTGAACTTGGTCCATTCTCAAAATAAACGCGATTTCGTTACAAAAAAAAAAAAAAAGAAGAAGACCCAAAGTAAAGTTTACATACAGGTATTTTAAGAGAGTTCAGTACAATGCAACTGTTTTTGCAAGACATTAATTTTAAAGGTGTCAAGACTTAGGGCCTGTTCACACTAGAAGCGACACGCGACAAAATACTAATATGTTCTTTATAAAACAGGCGACAGAGAATCGCAAAATTTATAAAGAACATATAAG
>LQRL01035291.1:11637-25838 GCA_001703475.1 Hydroides elegans
TGTATAAAAAGTATCTAAAACGACTATATTATTAACATAGTGACAACATCATTATAATTATTTATATTGATACATAAAAAGCAGATGCGGGATAGTTGAATCCGTCCAAAATTAAATGTTAACGCGATATTCGCTCTTACGATCGGACACCAATTTGTTTTATGTCAAATGAATAACCTTTTGATATATTACACGAAGGATATACGGATGAATGACATAATAGGATTTCAGATTAATCGTGTAATATGAGCGGGGAAAAAGTTACAGGTCACTGGTTTGTTTACAGATATTGCTATCGTCACCTTTGATATTTTACGTTCATGTTTTAATCATCCTGAAAAATGTACTCATGACACTTCATGTTCTATGATTTTCAGGGCCCGGTACCATTTAGACCCGGTACCATTGACCCCTGGAATTTCGAAAGTACCCCCGGGCCTCAAACGTCGGTGACCCAATTAAGAGCCTAACGATTTCGCGTCCCGTGAAAAATATCGATATGAAATGTACGGGTTATCGTTTTTTTTTGCTCGAATCCCCGGACCAATAAGATCGGAGCCCGAAGGTCTTCTGCAAAAATATATAATTTCGAGCCTCCTGATTTGTTTCAGAATGAATAAAAGATGTGGTACCATTTGGACCGGTAGCATTGACCCCTGAAATTTCGAAATTACCCCCGGGCCTCAAACGTCTGTGACCCAATTAAGGGCCTAACGATTTCGCGTCCCGTGAAAAAATAACGATATAGAATGTACGGGTCATTGTTTTTTTGGGCTCGGGCCCCCCGGGCCAATAAGATCGGAGCCCGAAAGTCTTGTGCGAAAATATCTTATTTCGAGCCTCCTTATTTGATTCAGAATTTATAAAACGATGCGAGGTGGTTATACATAAAACATTTTTATAGAAAAATGCGTATGCGACTTTAACTTTATCAAAAGGTATATTTTTATATTTAATTCATAATTACCATATAAGAAAATATTGAGTCTCTTACGTGTCTTTTGGTCAACTTCCAATTCCAATGTGTCCGACGGTGCATACGTTCCTGGTATTTTATCCTTCTCTGACTTCCCTTTCAAATATAAAATTTTAAAATAAATATTTACAAAGAATTATTTCATTTTCATTCATAAACTCACTGTGGTGTTATAGACTATATGTAGAATCCCATTGCTATTGCATTTGGATGGAGAACTAAGCCTTCTGTGTTCCGAAAGAACGAGTCCAAGTAATGAGATTAAGCTATGAATATGAATATCGAATTAAATATTTTTACCCTTAATACATGGACTTCAAAATTTAAAGGGTGAGAGTTCCATGCAAACATACTAAATTTCACAATTTTATCAACATTGTCTAGGTGAATTGATATAATCTATCATATGGAACACCCTAAACTATGTAGAAAAAAACTCGACAAAGACACCGACAACAATAAAATAGAAATTCGTAATTTATTAGAAGAGTAATTTATAGATTGGAATGTCACGATATTTTGCATTTATCTTATAAGAAAATAATCATAAATCTAATCATTAAATGCGCATATTACAAAAGGAACAATGTGTCAAATTAGAGTATTTGTGAGAATAACTTTGGCCTGTCATGTCGAATAAAGCAGACGATTGATTGGTGAACATTCGACACATTTTGTTTTGATTCAAAAACAGCAACAATCAATAAGCGAAAAACAAAAGGTTTGTCCATTCGCTCCACGAAGGAAACATTCAATGTGGTAAAATTGAAAAATAATGGCTTAAAGCTTTTTGAAAGAAAGAAAACATGAGAAAATTATTCACAATAATGTAGTTGTTTAAACTCACTATAACGCTTTTTCGGCACATATTTTGTAGAATTTTGAATTTGGAATCCCAATTCATTTTTTCGACGGGCCTGCTTCTCACTAAACAACTGACTTCTCGCGGTCGATTTCCGCTTTGAAATACTCCTTACGCTAGATTGAATGCTATTTACTATTTCTTCATTTTTGTGTTTTTGTATTGTTTGTGACACTTCATGTAAACTATCTTTAACGTCAAGTTTTTTCGAGGCATGTCGTATTTTCGATAATGTTTTTCCGACGCCTTGCATTGTGGGTAAAATCTGGAAAGATGACCCGCATTGCATTGTGGGAAAATCTAAGAAACCAAAAACGTTGGATATAAAATGTACAAAATGCGCACAGTGCACGCAATGCGCACAATGCACACAATGCACACAATGCACATAATGCACAGAATGCACCCTATTCGCACATTTCAACAAAAAAAAAGAAAAAAGCGTCTTCCTTATATATTATTTAAAGCTAACAATTAAAAATAAATAAATATACAAGCTTTCGCTTATAACAATATATGAAATATAATACAACTATTGTATATACTGAGGGGTACATGATATATACCAATTATGTATATACGAAGCCTTTGATATATACCTTGTATGTATATATGGTTGAATTGTTTGTATACCCTTATTGTATATAGATATGCGATAATGTGTTGAAAAGTAAATAGTCAAATAGAATAAGGGTTAGGGAAAATATAGAAAAAAAATATCAGTCATAAAAGAGTCATTTTACACTTTCCTTATTTTAGTTAAAACATTGAATGCTTCATCTCTTTGGCACACAAGGAAACTATTCATTTTTGGGGTCATGTTATTAATAATAAAATAAGGTATTTGTGTTTCAACCATATAATCATTTATTGTTATTTCCTAAGTATAAATAACCTTAATGAATTCCAGAAAATAACGAAGTGTATCTAAATACATGCGATGACTAGAAGGGCACTCATAGAGCGTATATCTGCGATTATTTTGTAGTGTCAATGCACATATAAATGTTTTGATACCGAAAATATTCTAATCATAAATATATATTAATTGTAATTGATGTGATATGTTGTTTAGATATATCGATTACTCTTTAAGAATATAGATTTTGAAATTAACTTAATGAATTCATAATGCATATGATCTCTAATAAACGATTTTAGTTAATGAATGACGCAGGTGTAGAGTCAAACGCATTGACAATTTTCCCCCTTCTCTACCAGGGAAGGCCGCAATTAGGAAGATAGGGGCCATCCAATTCGGGATATGTCGTTGCTTTGGGCTCTACAACCGCATGCTCTGCATACGAAATGCACGAGAAATCTAATCAAGAAAAACAGAAACACCCAACATTTTCTTTATAAATTTATTCAATTCATAATTTTCAACATGTCTTTATATAACTTTATTCGTTTACTCATTTGGTGTACAATATATGAAAACTGAAAGCGAGGCTCCGGAAGCCCGCAGCCTCAAGATTTTATTTAGAGGAAAAAGAGTTTTTCTTTCTTCTTGTTCGAACCACCAACGAAAGTAGAGCTATTTTACTCGATGTCAAGTTATTGTTAGAAATATAGAAAAATAAATGTGGAAAAGTAAAAACGATCTTGGTTCTTCTCGTTGTCTCGCCATTTGAGCTACGATACACCTCACAAATATAATTATTAATTTTAGATATAATAACACGAAATCTAAGATTAAATCATAAATACTGAAAAAGAATATTCTTATACGGGCATATAAGACGCCCGCTTCAGCCTAAATGCACGAAAATAATGTCCTTAGTAGAACTATGCCCTTAACCCGATTTGGACCAAAATGTAGTTACGATGTTTTACCTATGAACGGCAGAATTATTGTGGTTTCATTTTTCAAACATTAATATAATAGTCTAGAGTAAAACATTTAATGGATGCGGACTGTGTCACTGCGAGAAAGTGAATATTGATTATACAGCAGCGCACCTTATATAGCTACTCCAGTCCCCCCTCTCCTGCACGAGAGATGCTCTATTTATAGACCGCACCGAGCGAGTGACTCATAACATTAAGCGAGGCTACGCAACGGGCGTTTGAGACATGCATGCAAATGAGTAGACTTTTGAATTCATGTGCGTCTCTTATTGGACAATTATTAAGTACCCCATTTGCAACCGCCAAAGATGATTAAGATGCTGTGTGTTTAGCATCAAATATATTCAATACCGTTTATAAATTCACCATCTTAACCCCCTATACTGTATGTTACAGGTCTTTTATAAGGTTATATAAAATTGTCAGTCGATTTCGGACTTAAACATATAGAAAATGGGCGACATAGGAGCTCAGGTGACAATATTCAGAAAAGCAAACCGAATGTATAACCTGCGATTTTTTGTTCAACGAAAATATTGCAGATAATTATATCTTTTAATTAAGAAACAAAACAAAAGATAACATAATTTAAAGCAAATTTTAAAAGCAATAAGGAATTTACGTTGTCCAGTACACCTTTTACTTCAACCGCATGCCATGTGAGCATTATGTTACGTGACACAGTTATTAAATTACCAAAACTGTCACATGGAATAAGGGCTGCTTCTTATTATGGAAATATAACGTAACTGCATGGGGCAGGACGGACCTCAGGCTTCGTCTTCGATCCATGCCCTCGTGTCTAGCAATCGACGTATGGCCCTCCAAACATAAAGTATTAGCATTTTATTTAACTATTGACGACTAAGCCATTTGTTTATAAATGTAAGATGCCTCATCCCTCTCTCCCAGCATGACAATATTTTTGTCTTTCGGTTGGTCGACATCTTCTGCAGCTTCTTCCTCTGGTTTGATGATTAGCCTTTAGTTTTCGGTTGCTACTATTCTGTTCAAGTCAAATAACACACACGATTGTGAAAAAAATCACTAGATTATATGTACGTTCTCGAAATACAGATACACTCTAATTTGCAAGAATATATTTCTTTCCTAGATATGCACAATGTTTGGAATGGGAGCCAATTTTGAGTCTGAAAACGGCCCGTGATGTAAATTGAATGGGGAATTTAGCCTTTGTTAGCCTCGAAATCGGCTCCAATTTCAAATGTTGTGCATATTTAAGGAAAACGGTAGATGCTTGCAATTCGTAATTTAGTTGCAGCTAAGCCCCTGGTACGTAGGGGATTTCAGAGCTCAAAACCACTGATCCTTGTTAGTGTTTCGCTCATGACGTGTTTTGTCTCAATTCATGATTTTTTTTCTCTCACTGTAATTTTTGATGCCTACATCCTTGGATGATATTCTGCCGCTCGTCAAATTTGGAGCTTGTTCCTCATCCATCAATGAATTCTTCCTTTCTAGGCTGCCACTATCTATCCCGCCCCTGACCTAGTGAGAATATCAGCAAAGCAAATTACAGGGGTTTGTCCGGGATTTCACTACATTTCTTCATGGACCCTCTGGGTGAGACGTGGGTGACCAGTTCAGGTTATGTCACCGTTTGAAGTAGTGTGTACAAATTACAGATGAACTCATTTAATCTTTTTGTTTATTCTCATATTGACCAGATCGGAAATCACATCTTGCATTTTAATTCATTATTTTTCTTATGTTTTTACAAATCATACTGTTAATAAGACATTTGTACTTTTGCACATCAGCAGCATTAGCATGATTCTTACTCAACGTAGACCCCATCGTTGCTGCCATTAATACGCAAAGATGAATTTTCAACAGAAATGACAGAAAATGATAAAAAAGGAGACACAGAGGAAGACAAAAGAGAAATATGGTTTAACAATTTCCACTTAGTTACAGAGTTTATGCAATAGAATGCTACTGGAATGAAAAAAAACAAGCAAGTGTTACCGATTCCTACATATGGTGATCTCTCAAGGTATTATAGTAGAATGAATATAGATAGATATGCCCTCGTGACGCTGCGGAATTTCAGAAATGTTTGTTTGCTGCATAGGCTCCTGGAACTATGTAGCAGCCAACCTTAGGTTATAAGATGTTCTAATATATGCGGACATCATACATATACCATCGATCCTTACAACGAGTGACATGTATGAACTTGCATGTGACACAATGCGCAATGAAATGCTCATATTTCATAGGATTACTGGGTATATCTTTACTAATATTTTAGGTCTCGCGCGCACGAGACTAGCTCCAAAAAACTATTCGCACTAGTAAACTGTTATCTCAAACATTTAGAAAAAGATAATATAATGAATCATATAGGAGGATATATTTTGCAAAAAAAAATAATAATACGGCACACAGGAAAAGTACGCGGTATTTGGAAAATAACAAACATGCAAGCGACGCAGGCGCGAGCCGGAAAGGGATATTCTTGGGATGTTTTTGTAACATATCTAACAAATCAATTAATTGTTATATGTATAAAACCATATTCATTTTCAAGCAAAACCCCATACACTTACAATATATTTGACATGTTCAAGTTTCGACAATTTTTAATTATCATAAATTAGTTTGGAAACACTAACAATAAAACCGTATTCTCACTTGCAAACGCCCTCTGGGCATTTAGTTCATGAGTCATAGAAATAGTAGAAGGGGGAGGCGATTACAATAATGGGGCGTTTACTATCGTTCTTGTAATTGCCCGCTCACATAACGGGACGAAAGTAGTGCATATATTCACAGTTTATAATACGTTGTACTAAACCGAACACAGCACGAGTGTATAGCATTTAAATATATACAAAAAGTGAGATCATTTTATTTATGAACATCTGATATCGTGTGGGTGGTATTTAACAAAATTTGCCGAAATAGGAGGGGGTCTAGATTTATTCTTGGTGTTGAAGGATCGACTCTTTAAGAATCATAAAAGGTTTCAATACGTTCATCCCCTTCAAATCAGTTTGTCCCATTTTATTTCCACATTAAAGCACGCCCCTAAACACGGTAACCCTCTTTATGTCAAATTTCAATCAGACTGTTTTAACATTCACTCGGTTAAACACTTTAATGGCATGGATTGACATAAGAATGTATAAGGACAATAAGGATGATTTGAAACATCAAGATTGGGTGTCCTTTTTACTTTCTACTAGAACACTATTTACTAGTATGTAACATCTTATTCAAACGTAAATAATTACTTATTATGACATTGATGAAGTCACAAAATCATATATCTGATAATTTCTCACCAAAATGAAGTGATATCTCAAACAAATAGTAATCCGCAATAAAACGATAAGGCCATTTTAGTGATTCACTTTTTTTAAAGGTGTCAATCTCATAGAGTTTATGTAGGAATTTAATATTACGCATAAGAATCAATACAGAAATCGTGGAAATATATTATTGACTGTGAAAAAAATGGAATTCAAAAATTTAAGAGCCCAATTACTTTGGACAAACTCATATTTTGGCTCAGAATCTGCAACAAAACGATTAATGGATCTATTATAATCATGTTCAATCATTTAATGAACAAATAAGAAATAGTTAGGAAAAACATTACTAAAATAAGTTTTTTTCGATAATCGCTTGCTATTTGTTGATGGAAAATACAATTTCTATCATGCTGAAAACATACAAAAATATAACTTTTTATGACATATACTATTCTCTTACAAGTAAAATGTGCCAAGAATTAAATAATCTCTCTTCATAATATATACTATGCTTAACAATATTTAAGCAATACAATGGCTCGATTAGATGACTATCCAACGATTTTCGCATTAGACCTAACGAATCGTCACATTTCATCAGATGTTTCAATTCTTGCTCCCGTTTGCCTGAAAATTGCAGTTTGCATCATTACCACAAAAACACAACTTCATGAAAGACCATTGTTTCCAGACTCAACCGAGATAAATTTATTGCAAAGCGATATCATAATCTAAATACATTCCAGTTTTATTGTGTAAGTGCAACCTTATATATAAACTATTTAAATACTAAAGAGTTAATAATTGCGTAGGCAATCTATAATTATATAAAGTTTCTGTAATTTACAAAATGATATCATTTACAGCAAACTATATCGTCGATGGATTGCTATCAATAAAATTATCATTATTTATCATTTCTTCCATACTCCAGTTTTTTGTGCAGGTTTTCCGACTTGTACTGCTTTTGTTGGTGCCCTTTTGAACCCAGGACCTTTCTTCTCTGGCTTTCCACTCAAAAGATCAACTATCTTATCATGTTTGTAGTCTTTTGCAATATTTGCCGGGGTCTTACCCTTTGCAGTTTTGATCAATTTATTAGCTCCCTTTTCGAGTAAATACTGTGTGAACTTTACAAGACCTAGGGCACATACGATATGCAAAGCCGTCCACCCCTCGGTATTAACACTGGATCCGTTCACCTTGGAATCGCCTGCTGGCAACGCCTTGTTCACGTAGTCTGAATCGATGTTGTGTTTGTCAAATAGCATCGCCGCTATGCTCTGTTTTCCAGCGAATGTGCTCATGTGGAGAAGGGTCTCGCCATTTGGTGTGGCGTCTTCTAGTGATATTTCTAAAACATACGTGTCCACATCTTACATTTTTTTTTACATATAAGAATAAGGAATGACATAATTTAATTAAGTTCATAATATCAATTATAATTGGTTATAGAAATTATGGCGATACAATATACTCACTTTCTGACTTGATCAGCATATCCACAAAATCTGCTTTTCCCAGTTTTATCGCTGCCTGCAATACTGTTTCGTGGCTGGTATTTAGGGCATGAATGTTTGCATTTTTACTCACTATCATAGCTAAGGTTGTTTCTTTGCATTTTCCTAGGGCCTCATGAAGAATGCTATGACCTGTGTAATAATCAAAACATGCATTTGAAATACATGTACGCTCTTTAAAAGCTCCCATGTTAAACAAACATTAAAATTAGAATTATGTATTTTAATATTTCACTTATATTTTATATGTACATTTTAAGAGAACCTGATTTAGTCTTTGCATCGATATTTGCCCCGCCATCTACCAGAGTTGAGATGGTCTGGCAATGATTCTTATCCACGGCCCAATGGATCGGCATTTTGCCGGAATCATCGGGAATGTTGATATCAGCCCCGTGATCCATGAGAGCCTTCGTCATTTTAGCATCGCCTTCATATGATGACAGATGTAATGGTGCTTTTCCTACAATAGGAATTGAATTAATGTTTTTTTTTTCATAATACAAATTCTACTTTTCACACAATATATGATTGATAATTATAATATACCAGCAACGTACAAGATTAAGTTTCTTTCTCCGTATACATTATTTTGGTGTTTACATTTTTGCTCCCTCTTAAATTGTTCTTTTTATTTTTCAAAATACCCTTCAACATACTTAAATTGAACAATTTTGGTATACAATTTGAACATATGTATCTACCTGAGAAGTTTCGTTTGTCGATGTCAGCGCCAGCATTTTTGAGGATGGGGATCAGTTTTGGGTTTTTGCTTCGTGCTGCTACTGTCATTAAGGTTTCAGAGTCTCCATCGTACATTTGGGTGATTTGTTTCTCTGCTCCTGAAAATCATGCAATCGAGAAATACAGTTTAAAATGGTTGATAATCAAATAGTTCATTCCCCAGACCCTTTTTTCCCTTGCTCATGTTTTGTAGCTGAACGTGCATCAGTTACGCATAAAGCATGATATCAGGCGGCGTCACATTACTGATCTTAAAACAAAGATGTGACACAGCATTTTCGACGGTGTAGCCTAGCATTGCTTAATAATCAAACGTGTTATCACAATTACAAAGGGAAAAAACCTGCAAACCCCTTTGAAACCCCAAACAATCGTATTAAAGTAACGTTTTTCCGGTTAGAACATAGCTCGTTTGCTGCAAAGGACTATGTGCGAATTGGGGGATAATCGGCCCCCTCTCGATTCGAATGAAATTTTATCTGGATATAGTTTGATATTATTGGAATCATATGGGAAAATATTATTGCAACCAAACTCATATTTCTTATACAAAAATGTCTTTACAAGAGGGTGGGGGTACAACACGATATAACTAGCTATTCTTTAATTTAGCCGTTGTTTAGGTATGTTTGTAACTTATTGCTTCTAATATTGGATTCAATAATTACCAACGATAGACATATCACAAAATATAAACTTGTCTTCTTTTTTATTAATTCTTTCATTTAAATAACTTAACATCTTGTTCATAACAAATGTAAAATTACACGTCGTCGATATTGAACATTGAGTGAACTGTTAAGAGAATGTACAGGTATGCTATTACATAATTCAAATTATGCCTTTGATGATAACAACTTTGACAAATCCTAATCAATTACGACTAAAAAACAACGATCAAACTATTTCTTGAATGACCTTATCGGCTAGAACTTAACTGATTTTGCAAATACAACTGTATTTGTAAAATAACATACCAGTATGTTTTGCAACTATTAAAACGTTTTTTATCTGTAATTACTTAATCTCACATATTTCTGTAGAATCTCCCATTAGATAGACTATTTTATAATATGATTAAGATAATTTCGACAACTGCCATGGCAAATGATACACAGTGCAGAGGGTGCATAAGCCAAGAATTCAATGTGCGTCTCGTCTCATAATCATTTATGTAGAAGTGAATTTTGTCACTTTCGGCCTTTTATTAATTTGCTTTAATCATTTTGTAAATTAAAAATATTGAATATTTAAATGGTTTATCAACACATTTCAAATTTGGTATAAAACGAAAAGAATAACGTAACTTATAATGTAATATCCCGCAATATGTAAAATTTAATCAGGCCATAAAATTTCGCTTTTAAGTAAGTTTTGGTCAAGGGCGCATTCGACCCCCAAGCCAAATTTTACATATGTTGTTTATTTGTATTTGAACTTCCATATATGTAACATTCAGCGTGGGGGTCGAATGCGCCCTTGACCAATTTTGAAGAAAAGTGTGACCAGGTATATGTCTAAATGACCATTGAAATATGTATGTGGCATATTTCAAAATATCATCGCGTAGTCAAAAATCCAATAAATGTTTCAAATTCACATATAACCCACATCATACATGATATATGTTTACTATATGGTAAATATTTTTAAAATATATATTCGTTTTCTTCGAAAAATTGTAATATTTTACTCAGATGGAGTTTTATTGAGAAAAAATAGGGTGGGGTCAAAACATGCATGATTAAAGCTATTCAATTACGATTTTTCAATGGTTGAAGTCTACCGAGAATTGGTTTGAATAATATAGAATCTCAATATGTTATTATTATTTTTATTTATGCAAATTCATATTTTGACCCCCCGAGCAAAACCTACTGGGGCCGGTTAACTATATAATTCGCACATAGTCCTTTAGAGAATTTAATTCTGGGGTGCACAATGACGACCCTGGAACCCAAGTCGATATCCCTCTTAAGCCAATTAATTGTGAAAGAATTGGTCAAATTCTCAAAAGAAATAGTCAAATTCTTTCGGGAAAAGTGTCAAACATTGGTCCAAAAATCAAACATATGTCAAAGGAAAAAGGGAGAACAGGGTAATCTATGCACAAAAATCGAGAAAAAATCCTGAAAAATCATTTTTATTATTTTGAATATGCTTATAATGTAATGATTAGTACAAAACTTGGCAAAAAGCCCGCGTTTTATAAGATGTATATGCTGCAGAAATTGGGAAAATTGCAAAGAAAATAAAGGAAATAATAAGGTTCAAACACGTTCTCAGGACAATACGTTGACTTTACTTACCTGGCCGCTCAATGAGATTCGCCACCCTATCCACATTTCCAGTTTTCACTGCTTCGTAAAGGTCATTTTGAGACATGACTCCGTATGTCCTCACAAAATGAATAAACAGTCTTATACATATACGTTATATAGATAAATTGCTCAAAATATATTTTTAGTTAATAAGAAAAAAATAACTTATTTTGTACTGTAATTCTGTAATGGCAGTCAATGTAATGGCAGTTACATATACTGCAACAAATTGTAACAAGTTCATAAAATAGCTAGACTACGTAAACGTTTAGTTTATTTTACATAAAGAGTAAGGGGCACAAACTCATCGCTCTAATGATTCACTAGTATTCAACAGTTGTTGACAAATTGCATTTATGGACGCGTCCGACTTTATTGCTGATCTATCTTAACCAAATTAATATGTATTTTAGTTTCGCAAGCATTGTTAGGTTAAGATACTTGCTTTATTCAAGTTTGACTTAAATGCGCTTGAATAGTTGTGAAATGGGAAAGAGTTCAATGTGAGTGCGAAGCTATATGGATAATGACGTATGTAGGTCTTAATATGGACCCTGAGTCTTAACGAAATCCCTAACTTCATATAAATCACGTCTGAATTCACGTTAATCGTTCCACTCGGCAAGACGTCAAGCAACATCGAAAGGAATATTTTGGTAGATATGAAGTTTATATTTACGTTGTTTCTTCGTCGTGGGCGTGGCAATATGATCAAGGCATAGGTAGAATGTAGGAAAGAGATTCGAACGCTGTCGGGTCGTAATAATTTACTTCCTGAAACTTTTATTTCGGTGTAAATGAGAATGTTCTATGAATGGCATGCCCGAAAGCGACGTTAAACGGACGACACTTACCGAATGTGATAAGGACAAATTGATGGTGATATATGTGTATACATTGCTAGATTAGACGATCATTAGACATGGTTTATTTTTCGCAGCGGTCGAAAACCTTAAAGGTGCTGTTTGACGTGGTCATCGCAGTGGCGAAAGAATTAGCAAAAAACCTTTTAATGACAGTAGGCATATAATTAGCGTTTTTCGTCGCCATTTGCGATTTTTTGCTGTTTTTCTTTATGTCTAAAATGGCAAAGAGTTATAATCTTAAGGGAGCGGTTACATTAAAGTAGCGAAAATTATCGCCACTTGCGATTTCCACTGTTTTTCTTTGTTTATGAAATCGCAAGTGGCGATAATCCCGTCACTGCTTGCGATTTCATAAACAAAGAAAAACAGTGAAAATCGCAAGTGGCGATGATTTTCGCTACTTTAATGTAACCGCTCCCTAACGCGCATTGCTTATTTCTACCTTAATGTTATCCCCTCCCCTAATCGACGAGAAATTATTCGAACCTCTACTGGGCATTTTTCAAAAGTCATGTTTCTATGTCGGACGGAATTCGATACTTTGGTCGCTTATAAAAAATAGCTGCCATATTCCAGGACAAAATTTATATGGTAGCTGATTGGTGTTGGAGGACCTCTATCAGATTTTACCAAAATTAAAGTTCTCCGTCACCTTGATTTTTTTATGAAAGTCAAATGAAACATTATGTCGGACGGAATCGATAGAAACGACTTTTGCTACCCACATCAACAAAACCGTCTATTCCATCGAAAACTATCCAATGAGTAAAGAGTTTTGACCAGTTTTAAACAAATGAATAATTGTCCTTTCTATAGAGAGTAAAAATAATTTTCATGTGTTTAAAATAACTGAGCAATCATGGTTGGAATGATAATGTCGGACGGAACATTATTTATGTCGGACGGAAGAAAAATGTTTCTCACATAGTTGAAAATTCATATGATAATACGATACATACAAAGTATCTGCATCATGAATGGTAAAAATATTTTTATGTGATATCACAATTTTGAAAACAAATGGCAAAAATTACTTCCGTCCGACATAATTCCGTCCGACATAATTTTAGTTAAAAGATACAAAACGGAAGGAAAACGACTCATATAATCGTAGTTGATGGTCAACAACACAAATCCGGTATTCGGTCAACTTGTAGACAGACCAACTCGTAGACAGACCGACTCGTAGACAAAATGTCGTACTCGTAGACAAAAAAAAAGAGTCAACTCGTAGACACGAAAAGTCAACTCGTAGACACGAAAAAACCAACTGGTAGACACCCAAAAAACCAACTCGTAGACACCTAAAAAACCAACTCGTAGACACCCAAAAAACCAACTCGTAGACACCCAAAAAACCAACTCGTAGACACCCAAAAAACCAACTCGTAGACAAAAAATATCGTTGCAGAGGGTCAAAATAATAAGGAATTAGATATATATATTTTTTTTTATTTTAAAGGTTTGAAATTGTCATATTTTCAAATCTTTTTAGTATAGTTTTATCAAGCTCTTTATACACAAAGGGATTTGAACGACGACGTGGATGAGACTAAGAGCTTTGATGTGATTTAGCGCCCCCCCCTCCACCCTTTACTCAATGCGATTAATAGAACTCAATAGTTGTCAGCTGGAATGAAATGAATAGTCGTGTGATCTCCATGGCAACCTAACACGGTCATTCGGGTCCTGGTCAACTCGCCCAATTCCCAACTCGCCCAAAAACCAACTCGCCCAATTTTGGTCAACTCGCCCAAAAACCAACTCGCCCAATTACCAA
>LQRL01035291.1:55776-66282 GCA_001703475.1 Hydroides elegans
ATATATATATATGCATAAATCAATAACGGCAAAGCGGTGGCACAATCCACGCCTTGCGAAGCAAGCCGTGGCTAAAAACTCAGGCCCCTGCATTACCCTCACGTCACATGACATTGTGTCCGAACCCATTTTTATATATCTAAAGTACTCCCATCCCCAAAAATAACATGACATAACCTTCAAACCTCTTCCTATTTCATAATCCCCTTCCCTCCCAAATCACATAGCATTTCCGCCCATACTAGCACTCATCACTCCTCCCGTGGACGCCGGATTCAACAGCCCTATCCTCTGCTTCTGCTTCCGCTGTTCCGTCATCTGTTCTTTCAGTTCCTTGAGCTGTTCACTCAAAGTGAGAACCAGTTTGCTTGTGGAGTCCAGCTGGGTTTGTAGGTTGCGTAGTTCGTTCTGTTCGCCCTCGCTGTCTTCGGCGGCGAGGGACATGGCGCGCATGCGGGGGAACCAGTCAAGGTTCTTCTCCTGTTAGAAGAGAAGAGATTATAGTTAAGTTATTTAAATATGAAAGCGGATTACATGTTATTATCTCTTCAACTGGCAAGGTTCTCTTCTTGTCGGGGTGCTGGGAAGTGTCTAGTAGTAAAGGTAAATTTTTGAAATTCATTTTTGATTTTAGATGTTTGAATGGCTGTTAAAATTATTAATCAGTGTATATAGTGTAATAGTTGTAGGAGTATCATTGCTTCTTAATGGTTAACACAAATTGCACTTAAAGGGGCATAGTCCTAATGTACATGTATAGGTCTAAGGATGTAAACAAAGATATAACAATAAATAGCTGCAGCAGTTATACATTACAAAACCTGACTCACATGCAATGAATAAGCTAGTTGCATTTTGCTTAAGTGTGAGACCGATAATTAAATCATACAGATACAAAACATCATTGCCTCTATATTCTTTGTTACTTTCCTTATTCTTAGAAAAAAAAACGAAATGATTCATCCATATCAAAGAGTCAACGACTTGCTACATGCTTCCTGGCTATAAAAGATGAATGACATAAATATACTTTCGATTGGCGTTGTGTGATAATACCCTGGATGTATTGACAGGCAATTTATTTGCAAACAAACGTCATCCATCATCACATGTTTATTTTAATATCACAATTGTGCACATCATCATCTCTAATAAGCACTACTCATCGGTCGTCATATAATAAAATATTCATCTAATCGATATCAATTTTTCTGGCTCAGACGTGCTAAGAAAGACGTCTCTATTGTTGGGTGGGTGATGGTTTTTTGACACACACAAGGTTATAATTTGGTATTTGTGGAATCCCTGAGGACTTCAAGCCACATGTTAGCAATCAGGTGATAACGGAAGAGGCAACATATGGCTACCACCTTAAATACACCCAGACAATAGAACATATATTAAATATCTCAATTATATTTTTTATAACAAAGAGAAAAAAAACATTAACCGGTATTTTTTGTTACATCACAAAAGCCTGGCCCCCGTTCGAATTTACATGAAACATTATCGTATGACAGGTACATTCTTCAATCAGTTCCGAATTCACTTTAATGAAGCAACCTTTTTTTTTTCTTTTTTATTGCTTTGAAACCCTTATTCATAACTGACCTTGATCATGGCGTAGACATAGCTCTCGGGCCCTGTGAACTCTGTAGGATCCTTGACCTTGACGAGCACGATAAAGTACAAGTAGTGCCACATATTGTGTTCTTGCGTGCAATGCTCCTCGAAGCTTACGGATTTGTTGTCGAAAGCCGCGCGGTCCAGGCCTGTAAAGGAAATATATCATATGGTTTCGCATTTAATATAACTTAGGTTTGACGAAATATAGCATACTGCATATTATACATTTATTTGATTCTATTTCGTAAAATGTATTAGGGCTATAAGTATTCTTAGTGTATATTGAAAACCGTTGGCATTTCTATTTGCATGAACTTCAATATAGGCTAGTGGGTAATGAACTCGCTCAACGGCAACAAAAGTGTTACCCAACACACTGACCCGAACCTACGACCAACACCAACCACAAAGATTCGAAACTAGAACTCACCGCAAATGAAGCACGTGTTCCTCAGGATCTCCTCCTTCTGCTGCTTCTCGCTCCTCAGGTCGGCAAAGGTATCAATGATGACACCGAAGATGAGGTTGAGTACAATGATGTTGACGATGAAGAAGAAGAGAAGGTCGTACACAACGCGCGCCATGAAAAGCGGTTCCTACAATAAATTATATGAGATATGGCGTCAATGATGATGGGAAACAATAGCAGGAGTTTAGTGTAAGGGAGGGAGGATATAGGATTGCGCAATATCCGTGTAACGAACACAATGAACAAAAGCAACAATCTATTATATAAACTTGATGAAATCGATTGAAATCGAATGAAATCGATTACTTAAAAGTTAAAATCAAGGTAACTTGTACGGGACATCTAAATCGTCCTCCCACTCCATTAAATCATTTAATTAGATGTATACAAGTAACATGGGAATCTACATGTAATTCCATGTAGCAGTTAATAAATAATTTGTGAAGAGCACACGTCCTTGTTTGATTAGAAATTATCTAAACTTGATTAAATGAAGAACATGCATAACGAAATCTTAAATATTGTTAACGCAAAGGTAACTAAAATTTCACCCGACCGGCACTGTCCAAAAAAATATCTGTTGATAAAAGGTCCACACTTGTAACTGATACGATGACCCACACGTTTAGCAATCTAAACATCCCCAATTACTCTCATATTCTATGTTATGCTATACACTTTCACAGTTTGAGTCATCGATCACCATTTCATACAATAGTTTGTTGTCTATATTTCAGGATAAGTCAAAGATATAAATAATATATTTTCTGAAAAGAACATAAAAATCATATCGGTAAGTTTCCGTTCCGAATTTAACAAATTCTCTCTTTCCAACTAAAGCTCCCCATCCCCCGCACTTTTTCACAATAGACCATCTTCGTCCCTACTCACCATCATGCTAGGCGGCCTAAGGAAATCCCCGATCCCGCCGCCATTCCTGAGCCCCTCGTTCAGCGTAGTGATAATACACATGAGCAGAGTGCTGCAGCGCTTCTCCACTTGCGCGCCCTCGTCCTCTTCCTCAACGGGCTCAAGGGCTGTGGAATCTATGGCAGAGAAAGAGAGTGGTATATTCAATAAAGGAGTAGTTTTTTATTGTTTCAACTTAACAGATCACATGTTGCATTGTACGTTATTTAAATTGGTCTTGGATATTGGAAAGTATATTGGATTTGCACAAACTGAAATAGACAAATAAATGGACATGTGTCGAAAATACGTTCTATATAGTTTTTACCATTAATTGAAAAGAGATTTACATTGTGATGGAACTAAATATGCCTTTAAACAATAAAAAAAATATATATAAAGTTCCCAAAAAGGCGTGTGATTCTGGGCGCGCGCGAAAAATGGGAAGTGACGTCATAGGTCGCTTAAGGGGTTTTGCCCTGAGGCCGTTTTGGCACCATAGGGCCAAGTTGTCCTCATATGACAGGGTGGGACAAAACACAAGCGCGATTCGATATTTATAGATATCGTAAGGCAGAATAAAGTTCAAGGATGTAAGTAAACTTCTAATCGGGAGATATTTATCACATATGGGGTATATACAACAAAGAAATCGTTAGATAGGATATACAAATTTTGATCAAAACACTTTTTTTTATATAAACTATTCATTGGTTGTATTATGATAATGATTTGCACGAGAAAGCTATTTAACCGACCATTGGCAGTGATGTTTTGGCTGGTTGCGGCATCTGGAGGAACTTCGGGCGGAACCGGACAGGTATCATTAGTGCACGTTCCTTCTTCGGCTACGGTCACCGTGTCGGCAACCAAAGATAAAATGCCATCACCCTCTGTGTACAAAAGAGAAGGTTTGATCAGGGAAAATGATTAGGGTTGGAAGCTCTCTATGTACAGAAAAAGGTTAATAAATCATAATAATCTGGGAGATTCATAGGATTAGAGGCTCTTTATGTATAGAAACAGATTGATTGATCATTTGCACCATGTTTCGCATTGATTGGAAGAGGTTGGGATGACATTTTTGAGATTTATCGAATAGTTATTGCACATCGTTCCACGATCAGGTATATACATGTAAGTTATTTTTGTATGCAGAATCAACTCATCTTCTAATATTCAATACAGAATCAGCAGGCCAATTTTTACCTTGTAATACGGGTTCGCCCTCTTACTAAAATGTCACAGGGCATTAATAATAGACTCTAAGCAAAGAGCCCATTCTCACCTTGCAATACGGGTTCGACCTCCAACTCGTAGTCGCCAATGAAGAAGATGTGGCCGACGATGGAGAAGAGGTAGATGAGGATGACGGCCAGGACACCCGTTAAAATGATGCTGCGGAAGTTCTTGGTCACCGACCGGATCACGTTGAGAAGGGTCTCTTCGCGGTACACCACGTCTAGGAGCTGGAGAAAGAGAGAGATACAATATTCAAACAGGCGAAGCTATACATGCGACACATGGCGACGTTAATACATGTATTGTTGTGTTGAATGCCAAATCCTAACCTTACTATAGAAAATGACGGCTTAAAAACGGGTACCGAAAGGGGCCAAACAAATTAAACCCAACTACACACTAATCCACTAATTCCCCATTTCAGTTCATTCGGATAATCTTTCGCGGCATAACCACCAACCCTCCCTGCTCCTTCCTTTCTTTCCCCATCCCCAAACCGACGATTATTCCCATACTTTTCACAAAAACTCACCATAATGCTGTAGAAGAACTCGTGCACACAGAGCGCCAGAAGCGTGACCACCATGTATCCGCCGTGGTAGACGAACTCAAAGTCAACGAGGATGTAGCGCACGGGTTTGTTGAAGGTGCCAGCGTTGCCCATGATACTCACTAAGTAAACGGCGCTGTTCACGAACTGCGAAAAAGAAAACTCATAGCATAATAAGTGTGTTTCGCGTTGAACATGTACACATGTCTGTTAAAATATAACAGGATCCGGGTGTGTTAACTATAATGCTAACGAGATACACCGTGCTATTCATGCATTACAAATGGACACAAACGTACAAGGAGCATTGTAGTCACAATTTAGGTATGGGGTAATCTAACACTTAAAGAAGAAATGGAATTCATTGAGGTACCATAACAATTGAGACACCAATTTACTAGAGGAATACAACAGTTATCAGTGTGACCTGTAAAAATAAAACATAGATTTTTCGAAAAAAAAAATCGTTATCGCTTTTAATTATTAATTCACCATGAGAATGAATGATTAAAATAATTGGGTCTAAGACATTATTTTTTTCTACCTTGACCCGTAAGCATCAAATATCATGTGAGAGGCAAATTATCTGTGACGTAAGACGACAAAGGGACGCCACTTAGCATGAATAATATATAAAACATTGCTTCTCTAGACAGGATAGTGGCTTATTTACACCCATATATGAAGGTTAATCCTATTTCACACTTTCTCTTTAAAGACAATGTCACTCAGATGCTAAGACAACACTTATACAAGCCATCATTACTAAAATGTTAAATCACAAATAGCTTTACTTCATGTACATGTATTTGTATATTATTCAATTCTCCTGGACATTGAAAATTAAATGGAAGTAACAAATAACTCAACTATAACTCGTTGGTAACCTTTCATTGGAAAAATACAAACACATTAATTACTGACATACCTGTATTTACATGCTTATAACGATTAAGGTACCTTAAATGGTACACCAACGAGTTCCTCGTTTCTTTTGCCCTTAAATATGCACTCGTAAAATCGAAAACAATATTTATATTTGTATTCAGATTTTTTTTAAAGAAATGATTTTATCAATGAATCATATTTAACTCACATTGAGTAGCCCCAGTAGTATGAGCGTTGGTTGGAGGCCTATGGAAAATATGAGACGCAATATGGTGGATGCGATGAGAGAGCGGATGCCCGACGGACGAGGCACCGTGATGACCAGGGCGAGCGAGATGAGCATGGCCGCCCATACGAGGCCAGATAGCCGCGAGTCTAGTTCTGCAAACAAGAGCCAACGCATACCTTGTTATTGGCGAATATGATTAATATACATGTAGATATTAGGTTAAGGTGTTTCAATACAGCTGCATCAACAGGTAAACAACACCAAGAAAGTAGATATTGGAGATAAAAAAGCATGATCAAACTAACTTAAGACTGGAGATCAATATTTCTTAAAGAACGTATCAACACTTTGTCTACATATTTTCTACATCAAATTTACATTTTTCTACATCAAATTGCGTTTAAATCCATTTGTAAATACTACTTACGCTGCGTGCTCTCTTTGAAAGGATAAAAGGCGGCGACGAGAAGGTTACAAAGGATGGCGAGATTGAACGAGATGTTGCTCCATGCGGACATGTGTCGGCTCAGCCAGAATAGTGTTGGCGTTGCTGAAAAATACAATGATTTTATTGAGTTTACAACTATATCAGGATTACAGAAAATTTCGGGCGATAGTTTTACATGACATTGTAATCTATATGTTTTGGCAGGCCCTGTGCGATTATCCAGTCACAATATTCATTTAGAGCCATGATACTATCATCCTGCCCTTTTGTTCTTTTTTTTTTGTATTTGATCATATGGCAAAAATACCCAAATTGCTTTACCCCTGAGTTTCTTTTGCCACTTCATCTCCGCGAACATGTCTTCAGTTCGCGTGAAGAAGTCTGAGACCTTGCTGCCCTGCTCGTCGCGCTCGGCCGTCACGCGAACCACGTTCTTGGTCTCCTCGGTCAGGTACTCGCAGATCTCGGGGATCGGGAACACGATCTGCTCCATTGTGCGGTCCTGGCGCACGATCTTTTGGGAAACGGATGGAAGACATGTTTATAGAGGGAGTAAATTTGTGTCATATTAACAAAGGATATTTCCCGTTTTTGACCAAAACATTCTTTCTCAAACCCGACTAGGTCCGATCCACTACTTGCCTTTTTCTTTAAAATTAATTATGTTAAAACGTCTGATGCATTGCTGCTTTATTTCAATGTAATTTGTCTTAAGTGTGTGATCATGTCAAGACAAAGGCCTTTATAGCTACATACATGTACATGATGTACATTTATATTTTCCGAAAGCAATTTTAAAAACCACATTCCATGCATTCACCTCAATCTGCGCCGTGTGCTTGGCATAATACTCTAGCGCCATGTTGCCCGCCTCATCCCCCGGCTCCGGCTTGAGCATCTCCGCCAGATCCCTATTATGCCTCGCCAGTTGATGCGATAAAATGTAAATGTTGTGACCGACGTCACGTGGGTTGATGCTCTCCTCGTCATCGTCGTCGTCGGCGCCTTCCTCTTCGGAAACGTCGATTTGGTGGTAGGCTGATTTGGCTACGTCGACCTGTTTGTGGGAGGGGGGAAGGGGGTGGAAAAGAGGAGGGGATTAGATGAGGTATATTTAATTTTCATACAATGTATGGGAATAATATGATGGCGTATTAAAGCATGTTTCAGTGGAATTTGTTTTGCGTTTTATTGGCAAACATCGTCATCATTTCATGTTGTGACTTTCTAGAAATCATAAATGCAATGTGAAGTGTGAAAATTGTTGAATATTAAAACGTGATATTTGTTTATTTTACTTTTTATCTGATTCGAATTTTTAAGTTGGTCTTTTCCTAAACAGCTTGAGATGCAAATTATCTATAGAATGTCAATCGCGCGTCCTGCCCCCTTCATATCATAGATAATTTCGACATCGATTCGCATCGGTCGTAAGTTAATAGTATCTAAACTACTTCGTGCAAATGGTCTACTAGAGTATACACTCAGCAAAATTGAGTGGTGCAACCGTGTCATAAGGTGTTCATACACGTAATTTAATTGATTTGATGTGCAGGTTAGAACTTTTACTCCTGATGAGTTATATCCATATCTACTAATCAATCAAACATGATAAAACATCACTAAATGATCACCCTAACATGAAGGTCGATTGGTTAAATATATTTCATAAAATAGCGTTTATCCTTAAATGTCGAAATATCCACACTACCGATGTACATGTACATTGTATTGATAATACAATTGAAGGGCTCCGTGCAACATTGTGTTATGTGTGAAAGTGAATTTTCGAGAAAAGAGGCATCGAATGTTTTTAAGTTGGTCATTAATAGACGGATTGGCAAGTGGTCAAAGGATGAAATTATTATGATCTCATTGATTTCGTAACATTATTTAAGTATATAACATGGATCTATTAAATCATATGACACTTGGCAATACATATTGGCGAAACATGTTAAGTAGACTTAACATATTGTTGCACGGAGCCCCTCAATTGTAGCTGGACCTCATGCTATCAGATTTATAGAGTAGAATATATTATATGTGACACTATCATGAAACTTAATGTCTTTTCGTGCCAATAACATGAATATACACATAGTCCTTGAACATCCTTACACTTTTTATATTGCAATCTTACATAAAATCGAATAATACATCCTGGAATAAACATTTAAACAATTGTATGACAGACATGCAATGATTTATAATCACCAATATGTGTAATAATAATCCACCATTTGCAAAATTCATCGATATTATTTGTGTAAATCGCCTCAGCTATTTGCTCTAACCTTACATATATGATTATGTTTTACAGTAGGAATATAGAATCTATGATGTACTATAAAGTCTAGCTATCTTACAAAGAAAATTCAATTTTAACTTGAAAATGTTTGCGAGGTAACATCTGAGTCGGCCTCGACGAATATAAGAAACGATGATTTAAAAAATAGCATGGCATGCTTATATCAATTTGAAATGATTGTTTTTAAATGTCAAAGAAATAGCTAGACTTTATATACAGAATCTAGAAGTCGTATTGGGAGGAAACATAGGAATATAGTAACACAGGTGCCTCATACTTGGTCCTCTTCCTCGGCCTGCTTATACGTGACTGTCAGGCAGTTGATCTGAAAAGGCGCCGCATTATATTAAAACGTTAAAATCTATATTATCCAAAGCTTTGAATTAGACGGTTGCTTATCATTTCATAAAATAATCAGATTATTCTTATCCACTCTTAACAAGTCAATATTTTTTATTTTAATATGTTTTTTTCTTTATCTACAGTGCACCACGGATAATTTGAAGTCCCCGGGACCGGAGAAAATAGTTCAAATTAACCGAACTTCAAATTATCCGAAGTTTTAGTATTTATAAAAAATATCATAGCTCACGAATTACCCACCCTTTTCTTCTCCTTCCAACATTCGCCCAATATTAATTGTCTATACATATCTCATAACACGTCACGATTGTACATAGTATTATTATATATACTAAGAGTCAAAAGTATGGAATATTATTTTTGAAAAATTCTACATTTCACATGAGAAAATATTTATTTTTCAAACAAAAAGATAATGTAAGTACTGTATCTTGGTTATACTTTCTGAAATTTTCAGATCAATTGATAATCATTTAATGTGCTAAATGAGCACGTAAAGCACACAGGGGTTGAAATCAAAATTCACACTTACGCACATCACTGCATGCATGGCATTTTAAACGCCTAGTTACCTCTACAACAACATGGCTCTATGGTTGCTATGCATAAATCAAACGTACAAAGTAATGATTATTTTATTTACCTTTGTGAATTATGATATCCATTAACGAAAACAAATAACAATATTAACAGCTTAACAACATACGCCCTTCTGCCCAATATGTCCCACATGTGTTCGATTGGGTTCAGATCGGGTGATACCTCCGGCAAGTTCTTATTTGATATACCAACAAAATTTGCACTATTAACCCTTTATGGGGCTTCGCGTTGTCATCCTGTTTCGTGAAAGAATCGCCTACCGCGTCTGCATAGGAAACCACTTGGGGTCCTAGAATTCATCAACGTATCATGCATATGAACCCAATCAAACACATGCGGGACATTTTGGGCAGAAGGGCTACCTCCGCTTGAATCCGGATTCTACAGCCGACGATCTCAAAGTGATATGGATAGAGGAAGGGGCCAGATTATTACCCAACAACAAGTGGATAGACTGATAGCCAGTATGCGACGTCGCTGTACTGATTGCATTGAAGCAGCAGGAGGGCATACAGAAATTATTGATACGTTTTTTTTAAAAGTGAACTTTATGTTGTTAAGCTGTTAATATTGTTATTTGTTTTCGTTAATGGATATCATAATTCACAAAGGTAAATAAAATAATCATTACTTTGTACGTTTGATTTATGCAGAGCAACCAAAGAGCCATGTTGTTATAGAGGTAACTAGGCGTTTAAAATGCCATGCATGCAGTGATATGCGTAAGTGTGAATTTTGATTTCAACCCCTGAGTGCTTTACGTGCTCATTTAGCACATTAAATGATTATCAATTGATCTGAAAATTTCAGAAAGTATAACCAAGATACAATACTTACATTATCTTTTTGTTTGAAAAATAAATATTTTCTC
>LQRL01035291.1:66456-77645 GCA_001703475.1 Hydroides elegans
TTAAGTTGTTTTCAAATTAAACCAGAACATGAATTATAGGCTAGATGGTTGCAATAAATATCCTGTTTCCAAAATATCACTATAAATAATAAGAGAATGATATCCCTGAGCAGAGCAGTAATTGCAATCAAAGATCATCAGTGCATAATGACATGCAAAATGTGCATTTTCTTGGACAACAAAGGGTTCTTATTGTTTGAGGTTTACATGAACATGTTTGCTCTTTCTGTTTTCACTCCCATTCATGTTGAGACGACAAAGTTGAAACCCTCCCATTGATCGAGGATTAACATGACAAGGCAACAATCTTTGTTCATATGGACAAAAATATGTTATGATGTAGCTTCAATGCAGAGATTAGTAGGACAAAGGGGGTATTATTGTCCCATTGTTTGCTTGTGAGACCACCTGTTTTTAATTTCAACTGCTTTCGAGATACACCTTACGTCTTGAAATCGACTTCAAATTAACCGAAGTGAAAAATTCAAATTATCCGAAGCAAATTTGGTATAAAATATAGAGGGTAAAAATCGGGACCGGACAATTTAGTTCAAATTATCCGAACTTCAAATTATCCGTGTTCAAATTAAACGTGGTGCACTGTATTTATGTTTTCAACTAGTTCTTACGAGTTGTTTGGGGCTCATGTTGTACAGGATTCGTTCGGCGTTTTCACTGTCATGTCGACTCTCCATGATCGCCAACAGAAGCTTCGACGCATTGTTCTGAAAACAAAGCAAATCATGTAGATATAAAGATATCATGGATTTCAAGCACTTTGAAAACGTATTGGGAAACGTTACTGCATTTACCATTTGTATGTACCAACAGATAAGCTTCACAGATTGCCAAAACACAACAGTCAAAACAGGTGAGAATTCATCGCAATAGGACATTTATGAGACGCTTGAAAGAAAAAGACTCTTTAAAAGGTACACACCTTTAATTCTAAGACGAGGTCCATGCGGTACTTGCCGAGCGGGTTGATGTCGTTTAGAATAAGCGCGATGATGATGTCGATGCCGTTGCTCTCATGGCTCGCTATGCCGTTCTGCAAAAGGATTAACATGATGTCGATATTTTCTAGAAATGTTCTATAATGCATACCGATGTCATCACATCTCTTAGGTTTTCATCCTACATTACTCATCCCCAATCCTATGCTGAACTCTATCCTGGTTAACACTGTTTCAAGTGTATTGTCGAAAGTGGCACAATAAGTTAAAATTAAAAGCTGAAATTAACTTTGAGCTCATCATTAGGCGAGGACTTAAATACCGTCTATATTCCATCAATGTTGATTATCTATATAAACACGTATAGGAAAGGTAGTATTTAAATGTTTTCATCGTACCTGGTTTTCGTGGCAGGGTCCCTGGCAGTATTCAGTTAGACTCTCGAGCGTTTGGTTGATGAGTCCCACATTGTGCTCATTAATATAAAGCCCAAGCAGCCCCAGTCCACCCGTCGTGCTGCCACAGATGCAGTCGAGGAACTGAAGGGTCTCACACACAAGGTTGTAGTTCGATTTTGCGCTTTGAGTGCGTAGATAGTTCTAGAATGGGAAAGGGTATATTAGAACAGATTGTTTATTTTAAAATCATATCATATTGGTTGATGGACATTAATCGTACATGTGTTAATGTAGGTAAGAACTAATTCATTCTATGTAACCAAGGCTTGAACACATGTAAATTGCTACAACAATAGATCTATTTAGTGGAACTTAGGTCTACCAGATGACCTTACGACTACTGGATATACGAAATACAATGAAACCTCAACTGACCTGCAAATCCTGGTTATGATTCTCACACAGCAACTGCAGCAACCTTAGTATAGGCTGCATAACAGCCAGTTCAAGCGAAATCTTCTGTTCATCATCCTTCTTGCTCTTCTCGCCCATGTCATCAGCCACCTGCACCGTCGTACTCCCTTCGTTATCTCCAGCGCCGTCACCCTTCGCCGCGCGAACCTTGGCTAGGCCTTTGCTTGTGCCATGAGCGGCGTCTTCGAGCTGGGCACGCATCTGGGAGTTTACCATGGCACCGCCTTTGTCTGCAATAGCCCAACGACAACCTTCCGTATACACAATTTCTTTCATCTTTCACAAAATATGTCCTTAAGAAATAAATCCAGGAGTTATCAATGTTGGCGAATACTTGTGCTTGTACAATATATAACCAACCTGCACCACAAAATTTTATAAAAATAGGAATTCCGGTTAAATTACCTAGTGAGTGTAAATCATTAACATCGCCGCGAATAAAATGGAATATGATTATTAGTTAATCAGATATAAATATCGCTAAAAATCAATAGCACACAACACCCTTCGATGTCTAAACGCTCTTCAATGAAACATAAATCCAAGCACATCGAAACTCACGTTTCTTGGGCGTGCTATGGTCCCCCGTCGCATCCTTATCCTGTGACGATGCAGCCAGTTGGTCGCTCGTATTAACGCTGACGGTCGTCTTGATCTCGGTCTGCGCGTCTCGCATGCGGTCGTGGAAGACGCGGAAAAACGTCTCGGCGTTCTTGTCGTGCTGGAGCCGGCTGAAGAATGATTTCTACAAAGAAATAGAAAGAAGAACATGTTTTCAACTATTGCCATGTTTTTCAATAATGGACAAGTAACTGTGTTATTTAGATAGTTCATTGTGAACGATATTAAGATATTTCATACTTCAATCGCAGCAAGTTTAAGCCTAAGTTCTTTGTGCATAACGTTTAACTATAGACAAAAGGATTCGGGAGAGTTTACGCTATAAAGTGAAACCAAACAGCCAGTCTAAATAGTAACAAACACATACAAGAAGCGTGTGGTGGCACTTCAAAACGAAAGGAAGCCCAATGTAAAGCACACACATGTTGCTCTCTCCTTACCTGTATCATTGAGTTGCCGCCCTCGAGCAGTGCGATGCCTAGTTCGATGGTCTCGAGGAAGACGCGACTCGAGTGGTTCTTGATGATCAGATCCACCACCAGGTCGGATGCACCCTCCTTGTCCAGGTGACACTGCAAAACAGAGGGTTTCTGTTTATTCTCTTACAAAGATTCATTATCAAATATACTTAAAGCTAGGGAGCTTAAACACAAAAGTTATGTTTTTTTTAATTCGATCAAGCAAGGTACCCACTAATTTTCATTTGACTAATACAGAGACGGTTGGTCTTTAATCTGGTCAGGTTCATGAGCCATTCGTACACTTTTTGATCTTCCTTTAAACATATTATTTCTATATAATATGTGTTCCTTAAATCTAAGTTGTTTGTTTTACCTGCACATCGTGAAGCGTCATTTCCGCCCTACTGAGCACGGGTGAAGAAGAGCCAGCTATCGGTTCAGGCTTCCCGTCTTTGCTCCCATCCTGCTTCGCTCCCATGTGATCGTTTCCATAGTAGCGGATGAGCAGGCTTAGTCGCAGCGATTCGCCCTGCAAAAGGTTATAGGGGTGTTTCATTTACTTAATCAATCCGAATAACAACGCGCTGTTGTTCACAGCGCATACATCCGCCAAGGAAAAGTTGCTAAAAGTTAAACAAGAATATGAAATGAACTAATATTATGATATATACATGATACAAGTAACGTTTGTTAGTTAATCACCATTAGAAGTTTATTGATAGATTACTTAGACAAATGTGAAAATGAAATTACAACATATAAACAATACGAAAAAAAGAGTACACAGTTATCATATATAGTTATACATCCGTATGGAAATTAACATATATGTACCAATTAATACTTGTAATGTGTTATGATACCAACTATCGAAATTAGCTTTACCAACGTATAGCCAGTGAACGGCCACTTCCCATGTTGATATCAAATTTAATACATATTCATGAGTACGCATTAAATATCACTAAGCAATGTCCTATTTTCTGGCATTAGTATGATGACTCATGAAAAACTGTTAATCCTAAGAAAAATATTATCTTGGGAGTACATTTGCATTGACATGATCATCCAGAACTTAAATGGATACAAACTGATCCCATTATTGTTACATTACAGGATATATAAATTGCATGACGCAATTTGCGTCAGTTACGATTTTGATTTTTCATCTCATAATTATTTGACTACATAAAACATCGACCAAGTTATTTTTGTTATTTGCACGGTGGATCCTAGCAGCGAATTTTCATTTAACGAATCGTTAAACATATTAAAAGGAATACAGTGTACATGTTAAGGTATTAAATTGGCAAAAGCTATTAGATTTTCGTACATCAAACATAGTTATAACTCAAACATGCTAGATGGATCCTGATTATGATAATTATGATGAACATGCTCTAGACACATAATCCCTCAAATCAACACAAACTGGAAAGAAATCAATCACTGAAAATATATCATTTAAAATTGAATGAAATTAAAAGAAATCATAATATCTTTACATCGTTACATCAATTTCCACTTAGCACGACATCATCGACATTTATATTGTCATAATTTTCACTATTAAAAAAAACGTTATGGCGGATATATTAGATACACATGAAAGGGACACAAGATTTCGTCATGTCATGGTGTAGTAACTAAGTCAATGATATGTATATGCCTATGTAATATGCACATGTGTACTTCCAAAACAAGAAAACAGCACCAGCTATTATACATAGCAGTACAAATAAAACTTGTCAAACATGAAAACACGACTATGAGTAATCAGTGTTTGACATTAACTCAAAATCGATGGTCGCGCTCGCGCGACTAACTCTAAAAAGTTAGTCGCGCGGCGGAAAAGTTAGTCGCGCTATATCTTTTAAACTTTATTTTAAAATAAAAATTCATTTTAAGGGTATAATTTAGATATAAATGAATGTATCTCTAAAAGTATATTGCAGGGCTGCATCTGTAAATTTCAGAAGCTATGGGAAATCCTGCACCAAGCCCAGGAAGATAGCTAAATTTGTGTGCAGTATTTCTGGAAATAATTTAAATTTTACTTTTTTACGTGTTCTCGTTTTGGTCCGGTAGCTTTTCTTTCGGGTCGGCAGATTTTTTTTTTCAATTGCTCGACCGAATGGGCGGGTAGATTTTTTTTTCCCATTTTGCTATTATCTAAAAATGTAATCCATTCTTTATCAGAGAACACCTAGCATCAAACTTGCATTATTCCAACCCTCAGAGGCTCAAACCTTCTATCAGGTCCTTCATATTACAAGAGAATGACAACTGGGTGCACACAATAAAAGGATTGTACGAATATTGATATTTCCGAACAAATTCTGCATATCAAACGTCACTCAAATTAACTGAACGAAATGAGTACAGAATTGTGAGATTGTAGTCGTCAATGAACATTCAAACGAGCGCCGAAGGCGCGAGCGAAAAAAGAAGAAGAAATATTGGCATGAAAGATAAAAAATTGAGTGGTTAATGAAATAAATTGACTATCGCCAGGTAAAAAGTTAGTCGCGGAGTGCGCGACTAACTTTGAAAAGTTAGTCGCACGGCCCAAAAGTTAGTCGCATTTGCGACCGTGCGACCGCTAATGTCAAACGCTGGAGCGAGGTAGTAAATGTTGGATGTTGCATAATATGTTCATATATAATGTATGCAACAGGACATACAAGGGGTATCGAAATTAAGGGGACATGACCTGACAATAAACGACACCTAGAAACCAATTAAACAATTGAAAATAAATTCACCATCCTCCACATTCAATCATTACAAATAACATGCATAAAACAGATTATGAATTTAAATCAACATTTAGTAGTTTGTTTAACATAAATATAACATGGTATAACGATCGAGAAATAAGAGCCGAGAAAACCACTGACACCCATGCAAATCGGTTTGCTGAAGAGTCGATAAACATAATCCAATCAACACGAATTTCAAACGAACGCCGTCTAGAGCTATAAACTGAAAATGTTAGAGGAGAAAACCTCAACCAAAGCGAGAAAGCCACACCAATACGTTAATGAAGAGACTGTTATTTTGGGACACTGGGTATACTTTGGTGCTTACCCTTTTGTGATCATCGAGTTCTTTTTTACTCAAGGCTTTCAAATCCACCTTAAAATGGAGTGGAATAGGTCAAATACCAGTTCAACATTGAGACAGAAACATAAAATTAGATTTGATGCGTAACTTATTATTTGGACGGTTACCTGGTTACTTTTAAAGTATTTTCAATGTTAACAAGGCACTCGTTATTACATTTTACGCAAGTCAATATATTGTATGAAATATTGAAAAATATAGAACATTTAGTCACTTAAATTATCACCGAACTATAAAATTATCTTGATATACTGAGAAATTCGAATCCAAATTGATTTCAGTGTAAGAACTTCCCCATTTTCAACCATTGTTACATTTTACCACCAAAATTGTAAAACCTAATTTTAATATTATTTACTAAACTTGCATGATATCTAGATAAAGAGAACTGACTACAGTGTTTGTAGGAAATACAATATTTTAAGGAAATAGGTTTAAGCTCTGTTGGAAGAAGATGATTTGAATATTAAGCACTAGAAGAATGAACCATTAACATACAACACTAGATTACGTGCGTCACAAAATACCAAAAGACTATATCATTATAACTAAAAAGTGCAAAAAGTAAATCCTTGTATTACCACTGTCGTAAGCTGCGTTTGAAAAAGAATAATTTATTAAGTCATTATTGTTTCAGCTACCATACTGAAAGCATTGTCATTAATATTTGAAGCGTTTAAACATTGACTGAAAGACCTAAGTATGATATACAACATAGAAGAAGAGATTAAACAGGTTCTGAAAAGAAGAAATACTTTAATTTATTTTTTCAAATATTAAGGTTGATTATATTTTGACTTTATAACTGGTAACAGTCCAAAATATGGAAAACTTGAATGTGAAAAGAACCTCCTTGTCTTGGAGGCTATGCGTTTGACTGGTCGCAAGAAATAAGCCAAATGATAAAGTACAATGAAACGTTTCACTGTATTATCAAATCTCATTTGATTTATTATTTTTATCAACTTAATCTATTACAAATATGTGTCCCTTTATGTAGCTGTATATTTATATTGACGCCCTGTACCTTTTCTCCGTAGTCAATGTCGACGGTCATCATCTCCTTGAGAGTCTGCAGTACCTTGATGCACAGCTTCTCTTCCTTTTCCTCTAGCAACCGCTCAGTGTGTTTGATCAGTCTGGAATCATATACGGAGCATCACATTTACAATTGGAAATGAGAAATGAGGCTATATTTATATCCGAAGCCTAGGGCATCAAATAGCTTTTATTTCGTCGATCGATCACAGAAACCATCATTATTTGTACATAATAAAGGGTATATATCTAAACTGGCGTAAGATATATGCGGGCGGGAATAAATAAATCCAAAAATGAACAAATAAGGGTTAGAGAGGATGAATTAAATAAAGGAACTTATAAACGAAGGGAGAGAATATGGAATACACGAAAGATTGAATCTCTTACTTTGAGATGAAGCCGCCACTTTCGCATTTTCGCCGTGCCTCCGTATTAGGGGGAAAGAGGAGTTCGGGTCGGTGAAGGACGTCGACGAGCACCGACAGCTCGGCCTGCACAAGGGGCTTCAGTTGTTCTTCTAGCAACGACACGATGTCCTGAAATAGAACCATATTTGTATGGTTTAGAAAGTGCGAATAATGAGTTGCTAAGATGCAGTGAAAGATCTATCACCATATTTATCACTTAGCTTTATAATAAATATGAACGATAACGGTTTTCGTTCAATCTTTATGATAATGAGATGTGATATTGATTAGAAATATAGGCTTACTATTTAAACAGAAAATGTTATTTACACTGTGCATTCAATAAAATAAATAGAACCTTATCTAGATTTCCAGCAGCTCAAAAGAAACTATCGATGTCTATTAGCCCTTATATCCACCCACAACTAGCCAAAAGGCACAAGCGAAACGCTTCCCCTCACCTGCAAACCCTCGATGATACTCTTGTAGTCTCGGTTGACATTGAGCGTCGAGTCCCTCCTTGCCTTGCCGATGCTGCGCCAGTGCAGCGTGTGCTTCATCACGTTCTGTGCCTTGTTGAACATGGCTGTCACCTGCGATTCTAGGTCGGAGGGGATGGCGATGCATCGGTTCTTGGCTGTGGGTGAAGGAGGAAATAAAAACATATGATATGAATCAAGACTTACAGGTATATATCCATCATATTTGATTTAGTTGATATCTGAGCTTTGCTTTCTATCCCATTTTGTACCTTAAGCCATTATTCACGTTGACGAATTATATAAGCCTTTAAAATTAAAATGGAATTGCATGATTTTAATACAGTTTTAAAGTACCTTCCATTGATGTATTCTGAGGATGATGAGGGACGTGAGAACAAAATGAATAGAGATAGGTACGCATTTTACGCATGACTTATTCGGATCATACCTTCCAGATACTAATTATCAACTACGAGAGCATTACGATCCCATACATCTGCCAAACCCCGCTTACCGATATCTGAGAGCGTCTTGATGCAGTGTTCCACGTGGAACTTCTGCTGACCGCCCAGCCAATCACATTGCGACACCTGGTAGGCATGCTGCAACAGCTTCACGAAAACCGGCTGTCGAGCCTGTCATTGTGAATACATATAATAAGTTTAGTCATGTGTCATTTGTATTCAGAACAATTTTCCCACAAATTGATTTAAAACATGGATCAAATAGTGTGTGTTTGAGGGCAAAATATGTAAATTTAATCTAGATGTGTAATCTTTCAATGTAAATCAGATTTTATTTTTAGAACACATGTGTGTCATCAATCGATTTTACTATATTTTATATGGATATAACATAGATTAAAGGTATGTTTTGAGAAAAATTTCTGATCCTTACATATACTTACATTATTCCAAAAAAAAAAATTAAAGAATGGTTTTTATAACAAATATTGTGCAGCCAAAACTCCTAATCTACCAAACCAAATATTACAGTTAATAAAACACATTTCATTTTCAATATATTTTTGTAATCTTTTGTTTATTTTCCGATATCTCAGGAAGTCTAATACAGTCTAATATTTAAACATTTAGTATCATACGAGATTGGAGGTATGATTAGAAATGCAGTTCGTAGGCGGGATCAATTTTTCAGAAACATAAAAAGGCGTTTAAAGGCGTTTGATGATGCAATCACTGGAGGGGCGGGTGTATTATAAATACTATAATTAAGTTGTTTAGTAAAAGTTCCAATATCGAATACATCTTTTCATGAATATGCGTATTTACATGTAAAAGCAAAGTATTCGTGACCATAACGGGTAATTCTAAGATTTAAAACGACTAATTCTTGGTGGACAAAGTGGCATGTGACAAATTGTAAAACACATAATTCTACATAATTTAAAACTGTATTTGACTCTAGAAACGCAAGATTACAGATTCTATCTAACTATTGTCTAGTCAACAAGACCCTGTTCTATATGGTAAGTCTGAAACTAAAAGCAAGTTTCCCAAAAGGCTTCCAGATTATTTATTTATAAACTTCTATTTATGAGTAAGGTCTATAAGTGAATTTCATATTTAAAGAATACAATCAAATAAAATGTGTAATTATGTAGTTGTCCTACAGCATTTAAGTACACAAGTCTTGTCTTGAGAGTTTATATTTGATGATAGAAAATGAAAGAGTCTTCAGTCTTCAAATTATCATGTTTCATGCGATCCAGTTATTTGAGGGTTTTATAGCTTGTTTACATGTATATTCAAACACAATCAAGCAGTTAATCATGAAGAATATATATTTTAAATGTCTTTGTTCTTTTTTTAATCATCCGCTTTCATCGAAAAAATAATGTTTGTATTTATTTTTCGATGACGAAAAGACACAAATGTGTTTGATAAAAACTGTACACCTTTTTCAACCGAGCCAAGATGTACAAAATCAGTTTGAGAGAACGTAATTGTTAGTAAAGACTAGAGAGATATTTAGCTCTAACATAACCATTTTTGTCTTGCTTACTTTTTTGAGAAAATAATCATCATTTCTGGGATATTTTCACATTAAAGCTTGCGAACACATATAAAAGCTAGGAATCTAAAAGCGGGGATTTTTCAGGTTTACAAGAGAAAATCGGGGGATAACAGCAAACAAAAATAGATTGAATGTTGACACTCACACAATAAAGAAATTGACGGAACCATGGCAACGTAGAGCAGCAAAGCCCAAAGAAAGCAAATACATAATGGCGATATACATGGTACAATTAGGAATATTCATGGTATATTCAGAAAGCGAGTATATTGAATTCAAAAGCGCTTTCCTTCTTTTTTTTTCAACGCACAGCCACAAGAATATGTTACCTTTACCTGAGTATACTATAATGCAAAATAATTCATGTCCTCCATTAGCAGATACAATGCAATTTATAATACATACATAGTTTTTATACACCCCAATATACCAGGCTTGAACTAGCCTATAAGTATAGATTAAAGTGCGGCATGATTCCTTAGAATAACAAATTCATATATTATTGCCATAAAGATTAGGTAAATCCTTAAAATCACATATACCTTAACTACATGTCACTCTAAAAGCGAGGCATAAATATGAGCAAAACTATAAATAAACCTGCACGATCCTAACGTGTCGCTGAACAACATTAATGAAAGTGCAACATGCGTGACCGACCGACCCTGTGATTTAAAATTCAAAACAAAATTTTTGACCACAACAAGTGCGAAAAACCTTTCATGAAATGAAAGTTGCTTTACCTGAACGGTTGTGCTTTGATCCGAGAAGGGCGAGTTAAAGAAAGTGGTGATGACGTTTTGCACTGTGATTGTGACGTAATCTTGCAGCATCTTGTCCGCGTGCTTCCGGTCCATGGGCGCCTTGCAGACCTAGGATGTGATTTCATTAAAATTCAGTCAAAACTACCGAAACAAAGATTAAGATTGAAAAACAAGCATATCAGCCTTTAAAAATACCAGAATAACTGCCCTTTATTTTTATTTGTCGTTGATATTGAGATCTTAACATTTTATACATGCCTCTGTGGAGCCGTTTAAGAAAAACAACCGTCCTTGCATCTTATCACTGCACTGCATTGGAATTACTTATGAATCATCCATTGACTACATACTTGCTTAGACACCCAAAACAAAACAGCTATTTCGCAACGCTTTGTGTGTTTTGTCAACGCAGCTAATTTCTGCAT
>LQRL01035296.1:2446-32879 GCA_001703475.1 Hydroides elegans
AAAAAACATGGAACATGAATGCAAAGGGACTGTAAATTAACAGTGGATATATAATAGTCTACTTAATATCAACTTAAATGGATGTTTTATTTGATATGGGTCCCGCCACTTTTTCTGCGTAATCCCGCCTATTTTCAAGAGTCAGGCAGGCCGCCCGCCTTTTGTGAAAAGGGTAGGCAAAGCCCTGTTAATGTACAAACCCCCTCCCTAAAATTCTTAAGATCCTTAAGCTTTCGGATGCCCATCTTAATTTGCAGAAGGTCGCTTTGAAAACCCCTGCCCACAAGGTGAGTCAACGCTTGTGCCCACACTTTACAAATCTCTTCCCTGAAATCCTTTACTTTACTCGGATGCTCATCTTACTTTGCAATGTGATGCTATATTTTAACGTATAATATATCAAATTAAGCGTTCATAAGTTGCTCGTTTTTTTTCCGCTATTCATTTTTTCACAATGTCTGTTTCATGTGTTAAGCGTCAAAGATTTTAATTAGAAACAGCACTATTTAGCTGAAAAGATGGATATATAATATTTTTTTTCTGTGGCGCCTTATAGATGCGCCGTTGTATTAGTTGCGCCTGGGGCGCTATATACGCTGAATGAATAAATATATAAATTGCTTTGTTTCTTATTTCACCACAGCGCCCCAAGCCCCATCCTCGGAGTGTGTGTCTGCGCCGACCGCCTTTTGGGCTGTGCCCTCATGTGCCTCACTGCGGCGATGGAATGCGTAGTATTGCCACTTGCGTAAGTAATAAGTTTGATTTGTGTGACATAGTTTGTAGGTAAATTGCTATATCATTGTGGCAGAGAATATGAAAACCGTCGGTCCGGGACCGACAAATATTCGGCCGGACCGACAAATTTTTTAACTTGTCGGTCCGGCGGACCGACAAAAATGTTATGGTTTTCACATTCTCTGTTGTGGTGATGAGTAGATGTTATAAAGTCATAAAAAAATGTGGCTATAAAATAATTGCAAAACGCGATATACGCTGTATGAAAAGATCTAATCGGGTGAAAAGAAACTATATATTTGTCGTCTAGCAGCCTCAACTCAAAATACTGACTTTATATTTTACTATTAATTATAATGAGTAAGCTATTCTCAAATAACATGTCAAGAACAGCAGTGGCAATAACATCACAGGTTTTATTTCGATTTCTACGATACTATAATATTTCTATATATCTCTCTGTGAGCTCTTCTATACGAATTGTTTGTATTCAAAAGAACGAGCTACAAGACGTCGCCGCCCCCTCTCCTCTCGGACGTCCCCATCCAACCGACGTCGCCCTTACGTCGCGTGGCCAGAGGGGAACCATTTGACCAACAGGTCGCTAAAATCCTGCAGCGCAATGCCTCCAACCCCCTCATTAAGTGAGTTTTTAGAGAAAAAAAATAAGGTTGTTTTAATGTTTATTTAAATAACGCTTATATCGCTACTTTCGTTTTGAATTCGTAAGCTCTCTAGTTTGTATTAGTGTTAAAAAGACGTCTTTAACTTTTAATATATTTTTTCTAATGTACACTTAGCCCTTTTAAATAATAATATAACATTAAATCCATCGCGGTCCAAAAAAAAAACACGTTTATGAGCCACCAACCATCAAAACGTCCGATGCCTATTTTGAAAATCAAAAGGTTTTGCCATTGAGAATGTCGATCCATGAGTTAACATCTACTTTTACGTTTCCCAGTTATAATGACTGTAATTAGTATCCCAGAGCTCTTTCAATGTCTATATCATCAAGATCAGGAATATAAACTTCATAGGACCATAAACTATATTTGTTTGTTTCCCAAACAGAACGAGTGCAACGGAGCTGACGACGCAAGAGTGCCTCCAGCTTTTGAGCAGAGCGACGCAAGTGTTTCGCGAGGAGTACATTCAAAAGCAGGACCTCGCAAGAGAAGTCATCGAAAAACGGTAACTAGTCAATGTATTTGGGTAGCTAGACAATATATTACGGTAACTTGGATAGACACATTACGGTCACTAAAAACTCAGCACGGTGACTTAACATTACAGCCAAAACCGTTACCACTAGGCATTTGTTTATAAGTATCAAACAAAATATCCATTGTGGTTCAATATTTTTAGCCCTCAACATTTTGCAAACACTTTGGTATCCATCGCTCTTGATAGTGATTATATTTACATTCTTTTGCAAACGCCGTGAACACATGTCCGCTTGGACTGTATAAAACCCATCTTTTATGATAATGATTATATTCATATATTAGAGCTCGGGTGCTGCGCGAACACAAGGCGCAGCAATGCCGAGACCTGGCCGACTGTGAGCAGAATAAGAACATTCTGACAGACAGGGCGCAGGAGTTGGCAGAGCGGTACGAGGACGCGGCTGAAGAACAGCAACAGCTTATTCACAGGTGCATGTACTCCCTGTATGAAATAAACCAAAAATGATATTTAAAAACAAGCAAATAACAAGTAATTTACGGGTGAGTATGTTGAACCAATAATAATGTAGGACTGGTAGTGTCATTTTGCGCTTATGTTCGTTTCTTTCTCGTTCGCATGTGAGTAATTTTAGCCAGTTATTGGTTCAGGCCGACAGAGTCGAGACGGTGCCAAATATATATCAGGCCAGACAATTTCGAAGAGATAGGGATGGTAAAGTATATAGTTTAATAGAAAATATTTCATGTTTATAATGTATAATAACAGAGTGGAGACGGTGCTGAAGAAACTACAAGCCAAGTTGCCCGTTTTGTCTGAAGCGGAGAAGAACATGCAAAAGGAACTCAGCGGCATCCGAGAGAAACTCAAGGGATTCGCCTCAGAAATCGCCCTTGTAAGTAGAAAAGGCCCATGTTAAACCAAATACGAAGATCAACCGAATTATCGCTTTAACCGAACATTATTTTGAAATCGAGGCCTCTTTTAGATTTTGTCGGTTAAAATTAAAATAGATGAAGCCTAAAGGTTTTCGCCGGTCCCAGGCTGTTAAACGAGGTTCTACTATAATTCAAACTTTTCCGCCATTATATCATAATGACCTTGGTTAAACCGTTTACATTGTATACATTCTTGTTTACCCTTATGTAATGTTTGATATTTGACCGAAAGCCTGACTGATAGAACTTAACATTTTGAAAATTTGATTTTCAGCTCAAACAGAAGAAAGAGTACCAGGATAGACAAATAAAATCAGCGCAGACTCGGGCGAGTAGCGGGACTTCGTTTAGTAAAACGCAGACGCAACAGCTCAGAACCATTATACAGAAAGAGTAAGTATCGGCCTTTGTTTTGCCCAAAGTTCATAAAAAACTTGTATAAAAGATAAACTCTAATTCTAAATGGTTCTTTGCTTTACATATTAAATATTGATTCTGCAACGAATGCCGTTGGATTTAGTTATAAAAGGTAACGTGTTTAGTTCAAATTTGTAAAACAAGAAAACAGGTAAGCTTAACCTTAGTCTTAATCGACTGCATTTGTATTGACACAACTTCGAGAAAACATGCTTAAAAGTATAGATCATTGATAACCGTGTGCTTTATTTCTTTTATTTTGCAGGGGCGAGGACATTTCGGAAATGATGAAACAAATCAACTCACTGAAAATAAGCGTCGATTCGGCTACGTGACCTCAATTTAACGCGTGACTTTGATTTAGCCATAATACCAGAATCTAATGATCTAGTTATGTGACATACTGAGAGAATCGTGATGTCATAATTGAAAAGAAAGAGTTGATTATGAGCTGGAGTTATATTTTAATAGTGCAATTGGCTCTGTCTTAATGTACATATAGTGGGATTGCCTACGCTCATTGACGATATAGGCAACGCGAGATGTGGAGTTTCATAGATGTTTAGATGAGCAAGATGATTTCAAGAAAGTTATGTTTGTTCTCAATCTATCTCCCTAAGCCTGTTCTTGAAATCATTATAATCATGAAGTAGTTTCTTTGTTCACATTTGAGGCTTTGATTAAATATATAAAATTGTCATCTGATCATTCAAAGTGCATTTATATGACAAAGATTGAGAGAATAGCTTTCGTATTTGATATCATTTCTCTGAAGTGAATGATGTTGGTTTAATATCGAATTAGATTTAATTAAACCAATTAAAGTGGACGATCCACGTGTGACCTGTGACTGTTGAACGTTTATATGATATGCTGATAAGTCAGGTTCGCATTCAACTCATTTGCCTGACAAGTGGGCCTTTTTAACAATACATGTAAGGAAAAAATAAAATATAAACTAAGAAATCATGTTGTTTGTTTCTTTTTCCATTTTCGTCAAATATGTCATTTTTTAGCCACGGCTTGCACGCAAGACGTGGATTGTACCATCACTTTCTGTTAGTTATTTGGTTATATGTATAGAAAAAAATGCTGTTAAATTCGCTACTCCTCCGAGAGTTGTGAACCGATTTGAATGCGGATTTTTTTAACATGTTCCTTAGGGTATTGTGTATTCCAGTTGTGCTTTTGTAAGCAATTGTGCTTATATAAGCGCTTATAAAAATAAAAAAAACATTTTTTGAGCCACTTTTTATGCGACTTTCGTCCTCTAAAGGTGAACGATAATACAAGTTCCTAGCAGTTTGTTTACATCACGTTGCATCCTATTCAGTTAACCCTCATGAAGACGATACGTGATTATTACGTCATAATCATATAACTACTGCAGGGTTTTATAAACAGATGAATTTAAAATAGCATTTCCGGGATTTTTAACTTGTGTCGGCTTATTATATTTCTATGACTGCGAACTAAAATTAAATGCATTATTTAAATAAAAATGGTCTATTGATTAAGTGTTGCGCCTAGTCAAGCAAACTTATCTAATAAAGGTAACTTACAATTACGAAGAAAATAGAAAAACGACTACTAAATGCGAAATTCACACTGACTTAAACCGAACGCAATAACATTGAATCATTAGTCCTCCGCCGCCGCGTTAGCGCGAAGCGGTGGACTATAGTATTTAGTACTGTCCGTCCGTCACTACAACAAATAATTGAGGTATCAGAAAATAAATCAAGTTTTTTATACGTTCAATTGAACGTACCACCTGGGTGCACTACTTTATACGGACGAGTACTCCGTCATCCTTCGATGGTTTTTGTTTTCCTTTGGCACAGGAAACGAACATATATTGGAGCTGTGCTAAGGCGTATAAATTTTGAAAATTCTAAAAAAAGATAATTTAAGCGAATTTTTTAAAAAGACGATTTCGGGGACTGCGTTATTTTAGATGGTAGTTTGTACGGACGAGTGCTTGCTTATCCCATGATGAAAGTTTTTCTTTGGCACAAGAAAGCGAAAATATATTTGAGCTGTGCTTAGGCGCATTAATTTTGAAAAAAAACACAAGTTGGAATTTTGGCGAATTTAAAAAAAATGTGATTTTGGGGACTTAGCGTTATTATTGAAGGTAGTTTGTACAGACGAGTGCTCGCTTATCCCTCTATAGGTTTTGTTTTCCTTTGGCACTTGGAACGAACATATATTGTAGCTGTGCTTAAGCGTATTGTTATCCCCGGTGAAAACGAGGGGATATAGGGTTGAGCTTGTCCGTCTGTCCGTCTGTCTGTCCGTCCGTCTGTCTGTCTGTCCCGATTGATATAGGGTACTTTGTGCACGCGAGTTTTGTATGAAGGAGTTGAACTAGAGCTTTCAATTTTTATACACGTTTAAACCAAGGTCTGAAGTCGTGCCTCGTCAAGGTTTTATCTCGATCGGTTGAAAATTGTCGATTCTGGAGCACTTTAAAAATTGTCGATTTTAAACTTTTTTTTCAGATACCAAGCACTTTGTGCAGGCGAGTTTGGTCTGAAGCAATTGAGCTAGACCTTCCAAATTTTATACACGTATGAACCAAGGTCTGAAGTCGTGCCTCGTCAAGGCTTTATCTCGATCGGTTGAAAATTGTCGATTCTGGAGCACTTTATAAATGGTCGATTTTAAACTTTTTTTTCAGATACCAAGCACTTTGTGGAGGCGAGTTTGGTCTGAAGCAATTGGGTTAGACCTTCCAAATTTTATACACGCATAAACCAAGGTCTGAAGTCGTGCCTCGTCAAAGTTGTATCTCGATCGGTTGCAAATTGTCGATTCTGGAACACTTTGAAAATTGTCGATTTTAAACTTTTTTTCAGATGTCAAGCACTTCGTGCATGTGAGTTTGGTCTGAAGCAATTGAGCTAGACCTTTCAAATTTCATTCTCGTATAAACCAAAGTCTGAAGTCGTACCTCGTTAAGGTTTTATTTGGATCGGTTGAAAATTGTCGATTCTGGAACACTTTGAAAATTGTCAATTTAAACATTTTCACCCGATGTTAAGTACTTTGTGCACGCGAGATTGGTATGAAGGAATTGAGCCAGAGATGTTTGATTTAGTACACATATAAACCAGGGCCTAAAGTCGTGCCTCGTAATGGTGTTATCTCAATCGGTTGAAAATTTTTGATTTTGTACCACTTTAAAAAATAGCAAAAAGATGAGGAAATGTGCCTGATAATATAAGATATTGTATGTACTTATATATTGCTTATATAAGCAAACATGCTTATATAAGCATATTATTTTTTAGATAAGTGAAATTGTATTCTTTCTTCACTTGTCTCGTCAGCTGCCCTCCAAAAACATTTTGTGTGTGATTTTATAAGCAAGTATGCTTATATAAGCATATTTATAACTAATCATGTATATATCAGCATATTAATCAGGAAATTAATAGAGATGTGTTAACACCTATCTGGGGAGCCTGGTGCATTTGGAATTGGCTTACAAAAGTAATCGTGCTTATATAAGCATATTTGCAATGTAAGTTAAATTATATATTTGTTTCGCTGGCCTCGTTTTTCAAACTGGTCTCGTCAGTCCTAGAGATGTCTTCAGAAAGAAGTGAGTGATGATGCAAGATGATACTCTGTTTTTCTTTCATCACATGATCTTGTTTATTCGCCAAAATATTTGTTATTTCCAAAGTTAATTATATTAAAAACTGACCATCCTGCATCCACGAATTGTTGAAGTTCACGGGGGATCCAAGGTCACTGACCTTCTAGTTTTTTTAATAATCTTAAAATTCTTGATTTGGGCAATTATATTTTGAATGGTGATTTTAGGGACTTGGCACATTAAGAATGACTCCTCGTATATCATGATGTTTTGAGTACAAATATGTAAGGAAAACGTTCTGAGAAAGACGTTGTGAGAATGACGTTGTGAGAATGACGTTGTTAGAAAGACGTTATTAGAACGACAATCCTTCGATGGATTTTTGTTGGTGTTCTAATTTTATCTCCTATGTTTTTTTTTATTTTAATATTAACTGTTGTTGAAGTAACGGGGGACTTAATCAGTTTCACTTATCATCAATTTTGTAAATGAGTCTCATAAGAAATTAAGAACATTTATTAGGGTATCGTTCCTAAAAAATATGTATATGTTTTCAAATTTAAGGTACCGTAATTATCCGCATATAATACGCATTTGCGTATAATACGCACCCGTCTCTTCCCCTCAAAGTCAAAGTTGATATTTGACGATATTCGAAAGAATGCTGATTTTTCAATTAGGTTTTGAAATATCATGTTTATCATTGAAATGATTTTATCGATTAAAAAAATTTATACCTTCTTTGTTTTTAACTCTCATTTCGCATCAAGTGGAGAACCTAATCAGTTCCACTGACCTACAAGTTTTTGTTGTATTTGTTTTTAACAGTTTTTTCTAGCTTTCTTTCAATGCTTTTATCTGATTAACATTATTAGTAGTTTTAGCTTCCTAATCAGTGTAGTTTTAGCAATAATTGGTTGAAATTAGAACATTTGATTTATGTGTAACCCACTTTCTTTCAAATAAATTGTTTGAAATTTTTGTACGTAATGCATGTGTATAATTACGTCTGTATATATGTATGTATATATATTATGTATGTTTTCATGTACTTCTCTGTTCTCTGCTTTAGGTGTGGTGTTGAAAATAACAGCTAAATCAACGTTGATTCTACCCCTCTTCTATTTATACCAACGTGTGGATACGAATGCAGCCATCTTCAACCATTATAGTATCTAGCTAATAGACATGCTTGACCGTGCTTTATAGCGAAGTGTAACGACATATTATTTTCCAATGGTTTTCACTATAACACTTGCTAACGATTCCTATTTTATGAAACGCTATATCCGCGGATGCTTGTACAGTAGTTTGCGTGGTAAGCAATTTTATTTTGAAAACAAACGTTTTGAATATACAGTAGACTTTCGTGAATGAAACATTGGTTTCGATTAACAGTGTGTTCTGATTACCAGTATTTTGCTTTCGGAACTGACTACAGCCACCATGCACTTGAAATCGGATACAATACCCAACATAGGGCATATTTAGGCAAGAGGAAGATTCTTGCAATTTGGAGTGTTATTGCAGCAAGTCAAGATACATAAAGCCCAGTGATTATTATATCTAGAGGACATTCCAGTTTTTAACAATCGCTAGTAAACGGTGGTATTCGTTTTCGAACGCACAGTAGATAACAGCTAAATAATTTCTAATAATAGATAGATGATTGTTATAGGTGTGCCTGCCGAATTCACTGCGTATTAACGTCAACTTTAACGAACATAACGCTCTGACTGTGTTTGGTGGAGGTATGTGCTATGCAGGGTTCGACATAAGCACCCGCCAACTCGCCATGGCTATTGAAAATTTCATTTGGCGAGTTCGACGTGAAAGTCACTCGCCAACTGGCGAGTAAGAAATCGGGATGGGAAAAATTTGGCGAATTCGGCCACTCGCCAAATTTGAATATTCACTTGTGAATTCGTATTATTCTCAGCTGTTTCATTATATCTTTCAATATTTATTTTAAATTCGCGCGCGCCTTCGGCGCCGCTTCGGCGCTCGCAAAATCGACCCAGAATCACTCGACTTGCATTTTCTGTTTGCAACAGGTAGTATGATAAAGCCTCCGTTTTGATTTTTTTGTGCTCGCGCCTTCTTCGCTCGCAATTAAAACATAAACAAGCAATATATATTGTTCGTTCACCCACTCGCCACTAGCTAATATAATTAACAATTGAAACAATATGCAATCTTTCAAAATTTAATGTAAGTTTTGTAAGTAAAAAAATCGCAAAAATGTGCCCTTTCGCATATTATAGGTATACAACAGATGACTCTGATCTACCTTTGGTATTAGCTAACTTTAAGTATTCATGAAAAAGGAGCTCAGGGGACCTCACAAACCCATATATGTATGTTTTGTTGCTTATCTCGGCACATTTTGGTTTGGCGAGTACAAAATCAAGTCATTCGCCATATTGGCGAGTACGAAATCGGTTTGGCGAGTGTGAAATCGCAGTCACTCGCCACTTTGGCGAGTTATTTTTCCTTATGTCGAACCCGGGCTATGTGATATGATGTGATGTATTTGTACTGTTTTGTGTGAACTGTGCATTGTGCATATATTAAAATATAATTTGAACTGCTCTCATGTTGCATTGTGTTTATCTTTACACTACCTTGTACATATTTCACATATCTCTTCAAATTTCACTTGTGTTGTACGGTGTATTGGTAAAATGATTTATTATTGTAATTATATAACCCTTAGTTCGAGGGACTTGAATGACAGTGGTATTCCATAGAGTGATGCTCTAATGCCCAAATGAAAAATATTTTTTATGTCTCCGCACGTATCCTTACAAGTCTAATATTAAACATTTTTTGAAACAAATATTCCTTACATCAACATCAAATACTCAGCAGACCCAAGTTATACTTAAGTTGCAAAAAAACACTAAAAATTATAGGCGCGCATCGTAAATATTATATTAACAAACGTGTCATCATAGTATTATCTTATTGCCATGTTTAGTATGTTCATTCATTATGTTTTACATCTGTATTAACCCTGAATACGCTATCTACCGGTAATAGCGTCATCAATTGATGTTTCATTGCTTATAACGTACATACCGATAAAGGACGTCAAACACGAAATGTGATCTCATAATGAAAACCTCTGCATAATCAATAAGTACTTTTCCTGATATGTAAGATATCGAATGGAATAATTTCATAGTCTTATTTTATCATTTTATGACTTGATGTTCCAATACGCTAAAATAGTTATTGTTTCAATGGTAGACAATTGCATGTTTCAAATGCTATTGTCACAGTGAATATTGAAAAAAAAATGAATTCAAAATCTTAAAGCTTAACATCTTTTATTAAAATTCCTTATATAAATGCAAATTTCAATACAAATAAAATGTTGACATTTATTTCAAAACTTGACACCATCTTAATTAAATTTAAGATATGTTACAAAAATAGAAGTACCAATTCGCTGATCATTGTAGCATGATACTTGGGATAGTATTCAAACATTCTTATGATGCATAAAATCCACATTCTTTGAAAAAAACATACATTAATGCGCTTGAATAATCTACAAATTAAATAGAAATTATGAAAATAATAAGGATTTTGATAAATATCAAAATAAGCAATCGTAAACAACAGCATCTTGGATATTTGTAGACTTATATAACTATATTGACTGTTTCTATGTTTTGGCTGTTGTCTTTATAAAAAATGTAATTATCTTTCCCAATTCAAATATATTTCAACACTGACCATCGGATTAGACGTGTAACCATTTAGCCCGGTTAATAACATTAATTTATTATTCAAGGTCATGATTAAAAAAAACATTCACCAGACTTAATTAGTCGAAAAGGTTTAATTTCGATCATAAGTACCAAATCATTTACGTCACTTGGAAGCCAAACATTTTAATCACAGTGAAAACATTCAATGTGCCTTTTCATAGTAGAATACATAAATATGTTTATCCACTTTTGGAATCGAAAAAAATCAGTTTAAAAGTTTAAAAGTAAGTTTTCGTCTCAAAATAATCGGACGCTTCTCATTTTAAACTGTTCCTCAAGAGAGCTCAGAAAACTAAGAAATATTTTTTTTTCAAAATGTTAATACACTTTTTTATGATGCAACATGATACAAGTACTTTATTGTACTTTATACTTTATATACTTTATTGTAGTATTGTAGTTTATTCGATTGTTTAAAGTCGCAGTGCACTACATATATATAAAGATATTTATATATAAAAAACATATAAGTTCAATTCAGCTATAAAAAGTGATGGCAAAGTATCAGTGATTACTATTTAGCTATAATATATTATATTTTCCCAAATAACATAAAGGGTTTGTGCATATATAACACTGTATTTGAAATACTGATAGAAGTAAGAATAAATTGTTAAGAAAGCTAAGACTTCCAAGAGAGAACTGGATTTCAATTCTTACATGAAATAATAGCTTATTTTTACATCAAATTGATCTTACCATAGAACAGTGTTCCTATAGTTGTATTATTGGAGAACAAAAAATTGTCAAATGACTTTTAAAAATTTAGTTGAAAATGATAGTATTGGATTGATTATTATAATAAGGACATTTAAATTTGCATGTTTTGCTAGTAGGGAACATCACAAACCATATTGCTATATTCAAATCAAAATTAAAGGCAATTCTGCAAACATGTAAACACTGCCATTAAATATATATTTTTTTTCTTAAACTAGAAGAACAAGCAAATTGCTATTATGTCGCTTAGGTTCAAGACAAACGCAATGATAAACGGAAATGACTGCGAATCAAACTTAATCGTTAATGTTCGTTTGAAAACATAATCTTTGACAAAGGATCTGTTGTATGATTACTCTGTTTAAAGTCACATATATTCAATATTGTCAATTGCAACAATATCTTTTCCTTTGGCGGTAATGCGCATCTTTTTGGGAACTTTCTGGAAATCCGTGTCGGTTCTTATGTTAAACTCTGTCGGTTGTTGTTTATCGATGGCTCCGATGATAATATTGTTCCTGAAAAGAAACAATCATAATTTTACATAATAATATAAAATAAATAATGAGAAAAAAATATTAAAATAATATGAAATATACATTGAGAAAGCAAGCTCACATATTCTTTGCAAACAAGCTCATTCAACGAAACTATCCGATAAGCAATCAGTTTCACCATTTAAATTAATTTGTAAAACCAAACCATAAATCTTTTGTATCAAATACCGTTTTATTAAACATATTATAAGAATTGCGGAAATAACAATAAACCATATTTTTTTTCCACCACCGGTCCATGATATACGTACTGTTAGGTTCTGTATACAATATCGGTGTACGACCTGACACATCGGAAATAACAGAGATCAGCTATTATGGATAAAACGTGATAGGCCCTGTCCGAAAGAGATGTGGTCAAATGGTGAAACCAGATAACAAATAACCTAATTTTTTCCAATATTGTACCGAATAATATAAAACTTACGTTTCATCAAGACCGTAGACTTCTATATCGTGTATTGTCTCTTCTAGTTCGCTCAGTTCCTGAAACAATAACCGATTGTAATATGAAAAAAAAAATAGAAAAACAAAACAATCATAATAAAACAAAATTGCTTTGTTTTTTTTATCGAAAATATTACAAAGACAATTTCTAGAGAATAGCAAAGTGTAAAAAAAAAATCCGTTTCGAATATTCTACCAGCCCGAAATCAAATTTTTATCATCAAGTCCTATAAACAATTATCCAAAAAACTGCCAGCCTGAGCGAAAATCACCGGGCCGGTGGACCCAGCTCCACATTCATTTGTTCCAAACAATTAAATCCCTGCGACTTTCAATATTTATATTATCTAAATATAGAATTTGCCATGAACCATACCTTTTGAAAAAGGCCCAGTAAATGTATTACGTGTTGGTTAAAATATCTTTCCAACATCCTGTCTTTTTTTAAATATAGCTATACGCAAATTTTAAAAAAAACTTACAACTTTAGTCTGCGGTGTCGAGCTTAACTCTGTAGAGTTTTTATAGTCGGTAACCTCCAGGTTTCTTACAGTCACTGTGCTGTGAACCGCGTCCGCCGGCACTGCCTCCCTGTTCCACAATTTAACGGTCGCCTTTCCTGTTTGGTCGCGAATTACAACTTCTTGACGGTGCCAATCATCACCTTTTTTGTCTGTGATCTGTAGAAAAATATAGAAAAATAGAAATATTTGTTTTTTTTTTAACAAAGGTAGATAATTACTGTCCGTCAAAATAAAAGGTGAATAAAACATACACAGAGAATGTGAAAACCATCGAATTTTTGTCGGTTCGCCGGACCGACAAGTCCGATATTTTGTCGGTCCGGCAGATTTGTGATCAGTCCGGCATAAAAATCATTGTAAAATAATCGGCAATTTTTGTCGGTCAGCCGGACCGACAAGTTCTAAAATTTGTCGGTCCGGCCGAATATTTGTCGGTCCCTTACCGACGGACCGATGCATACATGTGCCTGTTCATTACAATTTCTGATTAGATTTGGATCGCAATTACTCAATTGCAAATCCATCCATCAAACATTTTATTTGGAGCCTGAAATTAAGATATAACGATTCTCTATTCTAAAGTTCCAGACCATACTAGAAAGCAATGACAGTCAATTAACCCAAAGGATAGTCACACCTATTCTACAACCTTACTAGGTTATTGTGAAGTCGTGTTACACTTTATTGGTAAAGCGAAAACTAGCAAAACAACATTGTTTTATAATTTTATGTTTTTCCAACAAAAAACGTTTAAACCTTTTGTGTCTTTATGATTTGCATTTCTATTATACTCATGCAGTCAATCCCAAATCTACATTGCGTTTTTAAGTTTCAAATTCATGAGCCCAAATAAAACTTCAATAGATACCTCTTCGATTGTTCCAGACAATGATAGTCTTCGCCTCTTTGGGCTATGTTTAGCCTCGACTGTAGATACAACGGCAGCATGGAAGAAGTCATCTTCGATTTGTTTTGTCTCAAATTCGGACGTGGGCATAATCTGAAAATACAGACGAACCTCATTATATTTAAGCTTAAAGAATACATAAAACAACTTAAATCAACCAAATATGAAAACCTTTTTTAGTTTTTAACCAGTTATGCTTTTATAGATCCCACAAACAACTGTAAAATTGTCTTATGATTCGTATTTTCCAAAAATAAAACGATTGAAATGTATTTATATTAATAGCATGAACAACAGTTTCCATTAGTTCTATGTAGCTTTATCATACTAAAAGAAAGTCTAACCTTTGTTTCCGATCTTATTCCGATGGATCCGTGAGTCGTATCAACTGCCGGTCCGATACAGTAGAAACTGCCTAGCTTCATCTCGACACTGCTTTCTTTTTTCAAGTACATTTCCATCAAAATACCAGCACCTAATACAAATAAGAAAGTATGTATTAAATAATCATGCCCCTACCGTTCACAAAAATATATAAATATTTTGTTTTAGCTGATATTAAGGTTTTACCCGATTTTACACTGCAACACTTCATTTATTCAATCGTGTCCTCACAAATGTCCGTTCTAATACTGCACCATGGTAAAACCGATGCGAGGTCCTCTTAATTTATGTGCCCTAGGCTTTGAAGTACTTGTCGAAGACAACCATTAATCGTATTGTTATTGCAATTTTAAGAATGCTTCATTCAACTGAGACACGGATCACATTTTTGTTTATGATGGTTTGATCACGCAGTTTACTTCATCAAAAGTACATAACCATTTGAACATATAACTTACCCTGATCAACTACCAGTTTCAGCTTGTATGATTTGGCTAACGCCTCTTTGGAAAGAACTTTCACACGAAAGTAAGGCATTTTTTTTTCAAGAACGTGCAGCAATAATTGTAGAGACAGCTTTATGTTTGATTTCTGTTTCAAATCATCACCCCAGTTGTGCTAACTCTCGCGATGGAAATGCGCGACAAATTCGCTTGAAACTAGCGAAAAAAGTAATCTATTTTAATTGTTGAAAAATGTCCCTTGACCACGGTTAATACCATAAGCGAAAGCGTCTCTAAACAAGCGATTATTCGCTTCATTTAAAAGACATTGGTAACACTGTATCAGACCAATGCGACAGACGACTGCGACGTCATGGAATCATCCATTTTCTAGAGGTACACCCAAAAAAATGTTGATTCCAAAACCGCATGTTTTCCTTGTCAATATCCACAAAGTCAATTATCGCTAGATAATATAAATATTAGATCTAAATACAAACAAATCAAAAGCGTTTATATAATTGATAAAATAGAATAATTTGTGGTCGTTTTTCAATGATAACCATATTAAAAATGAACTTTTCCTTTTATCTCAAAACTGACGTGAATTATTGACATTCGAAACATTTTTTTTTTCGTGAATAGAAATCATGTAATTTCGGACACATTAGGGTGCTTAAGGCTTTCTTTTCATTATTTTTTCGTTTTGCTGTTTGTTACTTAAACTTAACGAAATTGATGCCAACTTATGTGTTTCTAAAGCTAAACTAAAGTATATTTTATTCATTCTTATAAATATTGTAGGAAATCCATGTTATATGTTATAGATCATTATTCATATACGGAACGTTTGAAGAAAATTGTAACTAAAAAGAATAATTACCATACTTCTATATAATATACTTGTAAACGTATCTTTTGTTTTACCCTAAATCATAAATTTTATGTGAACGTTTTTTCTTTATATGTGTCAATAAATTGTCAGCTTTAATCCAATACATTAGCATCTTGTCCGTAAACAATAACCTTATGAGCACACTCAAGGCTACAATTCTTCACAAATCGCAAGTACATTTGGCATACAGTTAGTATAAGTTCTAATGAACGTTGGGATTATAAATGAGTCATATCCCATTAGGGACAATGGCCCATCTGCACTAAGACACATTCCGCTATTGCCCCTTCGTTAATATCGATATATGAAGGTTAAGAGCCCACTCAAGACTTCACTTTTTCACCGATCGCTATTATATTTGGCATACAGTTAGAATGGGTGCTAACAAAGGTTGGGATTGTAAATGAGCTATATCCAGCCAGGGAAAATAACACAACTGGACTTATAAAAAATCCCATATAAACCCTTTCATAATAAATATCAACTTAGGGAGCATGTGAGCACAGTCAAGGCTACAATTCCTTACCAATCGCAATTATATTCGGCATACAGTTAGTATGGGTGCTAATAAAGGTTGAGATTGTAAATGAGGGATATCCAATCAGGGAAAATGGCCAAACTCGACTTAGACGCGCATTCCTCTATACTCTATAGCCCCTTTGATTAATATCGATATATTGAGGTTGAGAGCACACTCAAGGCTACAATTCTTCACCAATCGCTATTATATTTAGCATACAGATAGTATACATTCTAATAAACGTTGGGATTGTAAATGAGTCATATCCAACGAGGGAAAATGGCCCAACTGGACTTAGACACATTCCGCTATTGCCCCTTTCATTAATATCGATATATGGAGGTTGAGAGCACACCCAAGGCTACCCCTTTTTACCAATCGCTATTATATTTGGCATACAGTTAGAAATGGTGCTAATAAAGGTTGGGATTGTAAATGAGCTATATCCAACCAAGGGAAAACAGCCCAAATTGACTTAGAAAAATCCCATATAAACCCTTGCATAATAAATAACAAGTAAGGGAGCATGTAGGCACACTCAAGGCTACAATTCCTAACCAATCGCAATTTCATTTGGTATACAGTAAGTATGGGTGTTAATAAAGGTTTGGATTGTAAATGAGGGATATCCAATCAGGGAAAATGGCTTACCTCGACTAAGACACAATCCTCTATAGCCCTCTTTATTAATATCGATATATGGAGGTTGAGCGCACACTCAAGGCTACGATTCTTCACCAATCGCTATTATTATTGGCATACAGCTAGAATGGATGCTATTAAAGGTTGTGATTATAAATGAGCCATATCCAACCAGAGAAAATGGTCAAACTGGACTTAGAAGAATCCCCTATAAGCTTTTTCAAAATAAATATTTAAGGGAGCTTGTGAGCATACTCATGGCTGCACTTCTTCACCAATCGAAATTATATTTAGCTTACAGTAAGTATGGGTGCTAATAAAGGTTTTGATTGTAAATAAGCCATATCGAACCAAGGAAAATGGCCCAACTGGACTTAGAAAAATCCCATATGAACCCTTTCATAATCATTATCAATTAAGGGAGCATATTAGCACACTCAAGGCTACAATTAGTCACCAATCACAATTATATTTGGCATGCATATAGTGTAAGTGCTAATAGAGGTTGGGATTTTCAATGAGCCATATTGGACCAGGTGAAGTAGCCCAACAATGTCAACAATGGTGCGACAGATCATCCCAGTGCTATTACCACAACGACCAATAAAACCTATGTCTCGCTATAGCAGTTATTGACAATATACACACATATATTCATTCCTAAAATTTTCCCCTGACCCGTGCATTTTAACAGTGGCAATATGGCATAAAATATGGCATAAAATGGTCGATAACATGATAATCATTTTATTACCGTCACAAAGAATAACGAGACTGTATGGTGTTAAATGATATCAACGATCACTTATGTGCTGTTGCTAAAACATTGTAAGTATTCCGTCTATAAACAGGCATTGTGTTATCATTATAAATTAGTTTCCGCATAATTTGTAACACATGGTTTCAGCTTGCATACCTATTTTGTCAAGAGTTAAACATCCACCTCAAAATCAAACAAGTTAAACTCTCGCATGATCACAAAAACAAACGTGTTGTTTTGATTAATATTTACAACACATATGCATGCATTCGCATCCGCAATATCAATCCGATCTGTGAATGTTAACATAGAGAAATTTCCACAAATCCAGAAAAGGTATGATACATAATCATTAAACACATGTCAAAAACATGATCAAGCTCTGTGGTCAACAATGTTGCGGCAGATCATCCCGGTGCTATTACCCTGGCATTGTGTGTATCTCCTCTGGAACCCTGCAAAGAATCGTCAAGATAAGTCTAATTTTCGAAAATCTGTGACATAAAGTTTAATCTTGCATACCAATTTTAGGAGAGTTTTAACATTCCCCGCTCTATCAAATGAGTGTACTTTCATCAAAAGCCAATCAACCCTATGCCTTGTTATTATATTTATTCACTACATACACACGTGTGTTCATTTCCGAAATAGTCCCCTGATTTGTTCATTTAACACTGGCAATATCGGATGAAATTGTAAATTTTCAATATATCATAAAATTTTATATTACCGTCACAATGAATAACGAGATTCTATTATATGAATGACCACTTTGGTGCTTTTCCTATGTCATTGTAAGTATCTCGTCTATAATCTGGCATTGTTCTGTCGCAATAAATTAGTTTCCGCATCATCTATAACGCAGAGTTTTAAATTGTATACCCATTTTTTTCAAGAGTTTAAACATAACCTTCAAAATTAAAGGAATGTACCTCTCACATAACCACAAAAAACTAATGTGTAGTTATAATTGCTATTTACTGCATACATTCATGCATTCGCATACGAAATATTAATCCGATCTGTGAATGTTAAAATAGAGAAATTTGCACAAAATCCAGAAAATGTATGATAAAATAGCATTAATATCCCATGTCAAATAAATGATCAAGCTTTATGGTGAACAATGGTATGGCAGATCATCTCAATGCTAACACCTCGGCATTATGTGCATCTCCTCTGGAGCTCTGCAAAGTATCGTCAGGATCAATCCCGTTTTCGAAAAACTGTGACATAAACTTTAAGCTTGCATAACAATTTAAGGAGATTTTTACATTACCTTCTAAATAGAATGAGTGTGCTATAATCGAAAGCTAATTAAAGTGATGTCTTGTTATTATATGTATTGACTACATACATATATGTACTCATTTATGAAATATTTGCCTGATTTGTGCATTTTAACACTGTCAATATTACATGATATGGCCAATTTTCATTACATGTTAATCATTGATATCAAATTTAACAAAAAAGACCAGACGCTATGGTATTCATTGGGGTGAAAAATTACTGCAATGCTGTTGCCAAAGCATTGTTATTGTCTCTTCTATGAACCTGCATAGTTCTGTCACGATAGGTTGGTTTTTGTAAAATCTATAACACAAAGTTTTATATAAGTTACCCATATTTTCAACATAACCTTTAGCATCAAAGGCATGTATCTCTCACAATGTGACAATAACTAATATAATGTTATGATTGCTATTTACTACACACATTCATGTATTGGAAATCGAAATATTTATCCGATTTGGGAATGTTAACATAGAGAAATTGGCACAAAATCCATAAAAGGTATGATAGCATAAGCATAAATACCCCATGCCAAAGTAATGATTAAGCTCTATTGTCACAAATGGGGCAACAGGTGACCTCGCTGCTATTACGTCAACATTGTATGTATCTCCTCTGGACACCTGCAAAGTATAGTCAAGATTAGTCCCGTTTTCGAACATCTGTGACAAAAAGTTTCAGCATGTATAATAGTTTTTACGAGAGTTTTTACATACCCCGCTATATCAAATGAATGTACAGCCAACAAAAGCCAAAAGAAATTATGCCTCGTTATAAAACCTATTGACTACATACACGCATGTATTCATTTCCAAAATATTTCACTGATACGTGCATTTTAACGAACGTAAATACGCATAAAATGACCAATTTCCATTACCTGATAATAGTTTTTATGATCTGTAACGAAAATGAAGAGACGCTTTTGTATACTATTATATGAACAATAAACCCGTTGTTGTCGCGAAAGTGTCTCTCATCGATGGCCCTATATTGGTTTGTCATCATATCTAAGTTTTTACTAAATCTGTTGCTCAAAGTTTCAATTACATGCCCATCTTTTTAAAAGTTAAAACATGTCCTTCAAAATCAAAGGAGCGTACCTCTCACAAGTTCACACAAACTAATTTATTTCTATAATTGCTGTTTACTTCACACATGCATGTATCCCGATCCGAAATATTTATCCGATCTGTGAATATTAACATTGAAAAATTAACACAAAATCGCGAAATAATTGGAAAAGTAAGAATGGTTAAACCTTGTCAAATAAATGATAAAGCCCTTTTGTCAGTAAATGTGCGGCAGATTAAATCGGTGCTATTAAGTTTGCATTGTGTTTATCTCTTATAAAACCCTTTAAAGTATTATCCAGATAAGTCGCGTTCTCAAAAAACTGTCACATAAAGTTCAAGCTTGCACACCAATTTAAGAAGTTTCTAAATACACCGCTATTTCAAATGACTGTACTATCATTAAAAGCCAATAAAACCTATGCCTACATATATTTATTGACTACAAACACACATGCTAGTTTTTAAAATCAATCAAATTAACCTGTTGAATATTTTTTATGGCAATAAAATCCGACTGATATATCAAATTCATGCATTTAAAAATCTTTTTGTAACCCGTCGATCTGTACACTAAAATGTATATCTGATACATTACTTCACATTTTACAACTACCCTTGTTTGTAGACGGAAACATGTTTATAAAAGTTCTGATATGCGAGCTAAATCAACTTCTCTAAATTATCCCTAATACCTCAAACATACAACATAGTGAAACAAAACGTCTTTAATCAACATAATACCGTATTTAAAGAGTACTACAACTTTATAACAATGATAACTTAAAAGCAACCAATCAAGGGAGATATCGATACGCCATTAAATGAACAAGACTTCATAGAAACTAACATGATAAAAACTCGCTTTAAAAATATTTTAATCTTCATGTTCATATAGTTTCTTGAAAAACTATCGTCTCCAACAAACACGAGCATTACCAATCATTTACCAATATAAATATAACATTTTAATTTATTAGAAAATTCTACTTTTTGAATTCATTTAGAAACAGTACAAAATTATTTTGTTGCTATAAATTTTAAGAGTCTTTGTACAAAATATCAGTTTTGAAATTGATTTATTCTTTGTTTTGACCTAGTTAATATAGGAACCAGATTTGGCCCTGGCGGCCATTTGCATGGACCCCTAGGCATTATTCTTATGTAAAAGACAAAATGTAATGTTCATTTTTTATAACAAAAAGAATGGTCTGAAGAGACCTTATCAATCGAAATGTGCATAGGATTAAAATGATTGACATTGACTTTTTTATTGTGGATGACATTGCTGTACACTGACTAGGCAAATGTTTGAATTTTAAATCGAAAATAACATTACGTGTACAAGGTAATGGCGGCCTGCTGGTTCCCATTTTAGTGAAGTCAAAACAAAGAATTGAAATGGCCAAAATTACACTGTTTTTGGAAATTCGAAACAGCAAAATATTTCCAAGAACTTTGGACAAGAAAATATATAAATATAAAATCTAATTTTTATTTTAATTAGGCATTGACAACCACAAATGAATAAGAGAAGATATTCAATGATATTATTCTAACCATACCTGAAGTTTGTACATTTGACAATAATTTTTATTAATTTCCATATTCATGTCAAATCCACCCTGAATTTTGCCTGAAATTAAATTGTCCATTTCATATATATGTGTATGTGTTACTTTATGTTTATTAAAACAAAACGTTTTTCACAATGTATACTAATTCACATCCCACTAAATTATATCATGTACCAATAGCATTGTGCCAATTTCCAAATAAAAAGAAGCTCTCACTCGTATCCGAAGACATACAAAATGTACCAAAAAAGTATGAAATCTAAAAAGGGATAGAGGTTTTGCGTAAAAGTACCATAAGATCATAAAAAAACAGGAAGTTGTTATTGAATTAGTTACTCGTTTTTCGTTATAATTAAACCGACTAACAATAATTCAGTAGCCATAGAAATGCTCTAAACATTTTTTTTGGAAGCACATAACATTGCGTGAAGATATATTAGAGATATAACACCTTACAGCCCATGCAACTCATGCCTGTCGGTCGCTTTCTTCTACAACAGCACGTGGTTGTAAGCTCAAATATAAAGTTTCTTTTGTAAAATATAAAATAAGAAATACCGATTTTACAAATATGTGTTCTGTTTTTTTCAGAGTTGATACCATTTCGTCAATCTCCGCTTCCCTGGGCCAGTCACTTCAAACCCCTAGTCCTTTTAAGGATAAGTGTGATCACCACCAGGAATAGCAAATTATCAGAATTAGTTCATTCAACGTACAGATGTTTTCCTTCTGAGTGACATGAAGTGCTTGTGAGACTCTTCAGCTGTAGATCAGAATAATCTGTGTAATAAGACAACTGGAATTCTCCAACCAGCAACATTTAGAGAGCATTATTTCCGGTGTGAAGAACAGATAACTCGATGAACTGCGTCTGAATATTTACTGACACATATCCATAGACCACTGCTAACTACGACACAGTCATCTGCTTTAACATCTACCTTACCCACGATACGTTTTGATACATTTTAACAAAATTTAACGTCTAACGTTTTCGTTCGATTAATCGTTTAAAACTAAATCTGAAAAAGTCCGACCCGACTTGAAAACTAATTTGGCAATTATAGTTTTCGAAAAGGGGGTGTTCGATAAAGCTGGACCTCGGTTTTATCGTCCGAAAGCGAGGTGATTCCACATTTTTGACTGCAGTTCATGTGGATGATATTGGTCTTATTGGCGAACTGCAATCTCCGATAGCGCGTCACGTGCTTTTCGGGTATATAGCAACTTAAATCGTGACAAAACACTAATGGCCTACATGAAAAAAAACACATCAAAACGAAACTTGCTTGCAAACTGAATCAAACAGAAACTGTTCTAATAGACCTCTCTCGTGTACCATTAACCATTGTAAATCTGATACTGTAAATCCACTGTTGATAGAAGTTTCATTTAAACCAAAAGGACTTAAACTTAAAGATGCCACGAAGACGAAAACGCTCTGCTGCAGCGCAGCAGCGAGAGCAAGGGAAAGTAAAACATGAATCCACAACTGATGAGTCACGATGCAAGTCAGAAAAGACAAATAGCATAAAGATATCAAATACAACAAAAGTTATAGTTGGAACTTTGCACCAAGGTGACAGGCGGTTTCAATGTCCAGGAGTACAGTGTGCATATATTTCTTTGATAGCATTGGTTCGTATGACTCACAAAGATCCCCTATCATGGACGTCCGGACACATCGATTCATGTGTTATTGATGGAAATTCAATGTTTATGAAACACTGTGAGGCACTTAAAATTCAACCAAAGATGCTTTTGGCAAGTGAACTTCCACAGATAATTCATTTTCCTCAAAAGTCTTATACATGCCATCAGTCCGATAGTGACATTGAAGTTGGTCTTTTGAAACCAAGTTTATGTGATGATGTTGAACACTTTGTGAAAGGTATTGACGAAGCGCTGTTAGAACAATTTGACAAATCGCAAAAATGTCTGCTTTTCTGTGGTGGCCTTACAATTGCTATAGCCAAAGTAAACACACGTTTCATCACGTTTGACCCTCATTCCAGAGGTAAAGACGGATTATTAGATCCGATGGGAGCTGCTATTTTAATGGTATTTGATCATTTAAATGATTTGGTTTGTTATATTGAGGAGCTATTTTTGCAGTCACTCAAACTCAAACCGTCTGATCAGTTTGAATTGGTACCATTTAATATTTCGCACGAATATATTGCAGACCCTGAAAAATCGACAGTATCTGGCTCCGGGAATACCGTTACAACTGCAAAAACAGCCACACACACTCCTTCAGAAATTGAAGCAAATATGCCAAACCATCTTGAGCCAACAATAGAAATGACACCAAAGTGTTTGGATCCTAGCAACTTCATAGAATCCTACTTTGAAGACCAAAGAAAACGACAGAAACTATTTCAAAAAGGTAGATGTGATTTGATGGCTACAAAGACAGTAACAACAAATGAATACATGAAAAGCTACATGAAACGAAGGCGAGAAAAAGAAGCCGTACGGAAAAAAGAAAATGATACAGCAAAATTAAGGAGGCAAAGTAACAAACGAATGCGAACAGACGAGGAAAAGAAGAAAAGGAAAAATGAACAATCAGTTAAATCCATGAGGCGAATTCTTACCGATAAGCAGAAAAAGCAAATACATCAAGAAAGAACAGTGGAATCTAGGAGACGAATACTAAAAGACGAAACAAAGAAACAAGAACATAGAATTAAATCGGCTGAAGCTATGAGACGAATGCGAACAGATGACCAAAACAAAGTTAAACACAACGAACAATCAGCAGAGTTGATGAGAAAGACTTTACAGAATGACCAAAAAAGGCAAATCCATAACAAAAGATCTGCTGAAGGCATGAGGAAAATGCGGTCCTTTGAACACAAACGACAACAACTCAGAGAAAAATCGGCACAACGAATGAAAAGTACACGTAAAAGACCCGCTAACAGCAAAAACGAATGCATTTCTGAAAAGAAACGGAAATTTGGTATTTCATTTGAAGAGGCTGTTAACAAGTTCAATGAAGCGATCCAAGATTCATGTTCATATGTGTGCAGCAGTTGTACCCAAACATGGTTCAAATATTCAGTCAAAATTATATGTTCCGTATCGAAAAACATCGATTCGTACCTTCTTAAGCAATGTGCAACTGGCTTTAAGTCTGTTGACAATGAGGAGTGGATTTGTAATACATGTATATACAGTTTACGACAGGGGAAAATTCCACGACTATCTGTTGCGAACGGGATGAAATTTCCGGATCAAATACCAGAATTAAAACTCAATGGCTTGGAGGAACGCTTGATTTCCTTGAGAATTCCTTTCATGCAAATTCGATCTTTGAATAGTGGAGGTCAATTTTCTCTAAAAGGATCCGTTGTCAATGTACCAACAGAAATAGAACCCACTATTCGTGCCTTACCTAGACTACAAAACGACACAGAAACGATTCCAATAAAACTAAAGAGAATGAAAGAGCTCAAAAGCTCCGTTGTCACTGAAAATGTTCGCCCAGTTTTTGTTTTGAATGCTTTAAAAACATTGGTAAACACAAGTGACCTTTACAAAGAAGCTAATATATCAATTGATGAAAACTGGACTAATAGATATGCATCAAATGTCCCTGCTATTCCCCCACATATCCATGAGAGCACAAACGATGAGTCCGACGGATTTAGCGAAGTAGAAGATGAGACCCCTATTTCGACTTTTCTAAATGATCAAGCCTATGATAAGAATGCTATTTTATCAGTAGCGCCAGGCGAAGGCCAACGACCTCTCAGTATGTTTAAAGATCCCGATTCGGAGTATCTTTCTTTCCCAACAATCTATTGTGGACAAAAACGCATCGATAACTCGGAGCGACACGTGCCAGTTCACTACAGCGACATTTGTAAATGGGAATTGCGAAGCGTTGACAGACGAGTAGCTCTTCACATACCGAATTTGTTTTACAAAATGAAAAAGTTACAGACTGAGCAAGTGTGTAATAAAGTTCATCTTGCTGTTAGGCGATGTAAAACCAAAGGAAAAACTTATACAGCCGGTTTTATATTAAAAGATAACATGGGTGAAAGTCTTATTAGATTGGACGAAGGTTACAGAATTTTCAAAACTATTCGCAACTCGCCACAATATTGGGAACAACAAAAGAAAGACGTTTTTGCAATGATTCGCCAACTTGGCATCCCAACATTGTTTCTATCATTTAGCGCAAATGATTTGCATTGGTCTGAACTTATAGTTACTCTTGGAAAATTGGTCGACAACAAAGATTACACTGATGCAGTAGCATCTGATTCTCTTTCTTGGGAAACCAGATCGCGTTTAGTTCAGTCAGATCCCGTGACATGCGTGCGCCATTTCGATCATAGGATATCACAGTTCATACAAACTATTCTAAAAAGTCCTGACAGTCCCTTAGGTGAAATGGAAGATTTCTTTTATCGCGTTGAATTTCAACATAGAGGATCTCCTCATATTCACATGCTTGTTTGGATAAAGAACGCCCCAAAGTATGGCCAAGATGACGACCAAGATGTTATTGACTATATAGACACAATAGTGTCAGCTAGTGCAAACGTGCCTTCTGTGTCAAAACAATTTTTAGCCATGCAAAAGCATAAGCATTCACGAACTTGTCGAAAAGGTGGTAAGGCAGAATGTCGATTTGGTATTCCGTTTCCACCTATGGGAAAGACAGTTATATTACAGCCATTTGATGGCGACGATCGGTCCATTTATGAAGACTATTACAAAACTGTTAAGGAAAAACTGGTCAAAGATCTAAACCACATCACTTTTGATGATTTTCTGCGCAACATAAAACTTAGTGAGAGCGATTATGTCAAAGCAGTTCAAACAAGCATTACAAGTGAAAAAGTATTCCTCAAAAGAGAACCAAATGAAAATAGGATCAACCCATACATCAAAGACATGCTGAACGTGTGGAAAGGGAACCATGACATCCAATTCATTCTAGACGCATATGCATGTGCTATGTATATTGTATCATACATCAATAAAAGCTCCAAAGGAATGAGTGCATTGATGGCAGAGGCCTGCAAAGAAGCGAAAAAAGGAAGTCAGACGCTCAAACAATCTGTTAGACATATAGGCAACAAGTTTTTGAACGCTGTAGAGGTTAGCGCCCAAGAGGCAGCTTACCTTGTCCTCCAACAGAACATGGCATTGAAAAGTAGAGGTTGCGAATTTATCCCAACAGCACCCCCGGGTGAAAGAACTTTTCTTATGAAAAGCAAAAAAGATTTAGAAAAGTTGCCGGACAGTTCAGTTGAGATTGAGGCAGACAACATCGTCAAACGATACTCCAGGAGACATGATGTCCTAGAAAATTACTGTCTTGCAGACTTTGTTTCAAAGGTCATTTCAGTAACCACAAATAAGACAAAAGAACCTGATGGAGATCTAGATAGCGTAGACGATGAAGTGAATGAACATTCAATTGCAGAAAATGTTGTTGAAACATCACGCAAAACTCGTTATTCAATAGTTCACGGTGATTTTCGAATCAATCTCCGTACCAAACCTAAGATTTTAAGATATGTGAGGTATAACAAAACAACTGACCGGGAAAATTACTTTCGAGAACAGTTAATGTTATTTCAACCTTGGCGAAACGAACAAAAGGATCTTTTAGGTCCGTATGACACTTATGAGAAAAGCATCCAGTCAGTTTTAGAACAAATTAGTGAGATTAAAAAGCAATATGACGCTAATTCAGAATTATTAGAAAAAGTCGAACAGGCAGCTTCCGAGACAATTTCAGTCGACAATGTTGAAGTTTCTTCCAATATTGAAAGTGTTGAAGCCAAAGATGCTGAAAGCGAACCAGTTCAATCTTCCAAATACGTGTTTTACAAACCCGAAACTCGTGAACATTCTTTTTATGATTTAGGTGCTGATATTGGTTTTGCAGCTCATCTAGCCAACGATGAGATCGATATGATACAGTCAAGATGCCCAGAGAAGGAATATTTAGATATGTTATCGAGATTGAATCACAAGCAGCGACAAATATTTACCCACATTATTCATTCGCTGACTTTTAGACCAGAGAGACACCTTTGTTTATTTATTACTGGAGGTGCCGGTGTTGGCAAATCGCTTTTGATCCGCACTTTGTATCAAGCATTGCACAGAACATTGTGTTCAGAATCAGGTCAAAACCCTGAGGATATAAGAATTCAAATGTGTGCATACACAGGTCTCGCAGCATACAATATAAACGGGTCTACATTGCACAGCGCATTTGGTATAGAACCGAATAAAAAGCTTGTTTACAAACCTTTATCCGATGAAAAGCGAAATACCCTGCAGTCCAAGTTCATGAACTTGTCTATTCTTATTATAGATGAAGTGTCTATGGTTGGAAACGGAATGCTGAACTTCCTTTACTTAAGGTTACAAGAAATCAAAGGAAAGAAAGAAGCGTTTGGTGGAGTTCATATCATTTTAGTGGGAGATTTATTTCAATTGCGACCTGTCGGAGACAGCTGGATCTTTTTAGATTGCTCTATTGGTTACGCTACATTAGCTCCAAATTTATGGCAAAGACACTTCAAGATGATTGAGTTGACTCAGATAATGCGACAAAAAGACGATATCGTTTTTGCACAACTGCTTAATCGAGTAAGAGAAGGAAATCAAACACAGGAAGACATAGCTCTCATCGGTACACGCAGTATCAAAACGACAGATTCAAATTATGCTGATGTAAAACACGAGCTGCATTTGTTTCCATGCAATGCTGCTGTTGACAATCATAACCAAGACTTATTCAATGAATTGCGCACAGAAAAGGCAGAAATTAATTGCTCGGATACAGTTTTAGGCGAAGACCATGATGACGTAAAACAAAGAATCCTCAAGCAAATTAATGGGAAAAAAACGAATGATACAGGCAACTTAAGTCAAGTTCTGAAAGTGGCGTTAGGTCTTCAATATGACACCACTCATAATATATCTATCGAAGATGGCATTTGTAATGGCACACCATGTGTTTTGAAAAAGATTCACTACATGCATCAAAGCATCATTCCCAGTTGCCTTTGGGTCCAATTCCCAGAAAGATCTATTGGTCAAAGGACAAGAAAAGAATATAGGCATTATTACAAGAAATATCCAGAAGTATCGACATCATGGACACCTATATGGAGCGTCCGTAGAACCTTCATGTTCAGACAAAAAGCCATCGTCCGACAGCAATTCCCACTTAAAGCTTCTTCGGCTAAGACGATCCATAAAGCACAGGGTCAAACAAAATCACGTGTCATTGTTGACATGACCTCGGGTTCACGACCACACCAGCATTATGTTGCATTCAGTCGCGTCACAAGCCTAAACGGTTTATATTTACTCAATGGTTTAAGTGGTAAAATCCAGGTTGATACCCGTGTAGTTAATGAGATGAAACGTTTGCGAACAGAGGCAGCTGTCGACTTATCGTACACACCTGTTGGCGATGATATTTGTCAGCTGTCTGTGGTCTTTCAGAATGCACAGAGCTTACGCTTACACATTCCTTTGGTACGAAATGATAGTACATTCACAAGAGCTGACGTTATTTGTCTTGCAGAAACTCGACTCAATTGCAACGAATCAGATCCCGATTATGCAATTGAAGGTTTTCAACCAATTATTCGAAATGATCAATCCTCTTTGGACGGAATGAGACCTCCGCATGGATTAGCAATGTATGTAAAACCTTCATTTGAAATTGGTTCAATTGAAACTATATCTACCAAGGAGTTTGAGTGCTTGATAGTGCAACTTAACCCTTCTTCCAGCCATTCGACAACGGTCATTGTTGTCTACAAGTCGCCCAGCTGTAGCTTCAAAACGTTCCAAGAGAACATCCTCTTGATGAAACGATATCAGAATTCGCAAAACCTTGTAATTGTTGGAGATTTTAATTACGATATATCTCGTAATCAAAATGACAGGTTTTTGCATTTCATGAAGTCTGTTTTTTCCACAACACAATGTCTCAATAGTTTGCAAACAACTCGTGATTTCACAAAGCTTGACTTATGTTTCACAAGCTTTGTCAGAGCCTCTGCTAGAATCATCACATGTGTATGGTCCTACCATCATACATTGGTTGTATCGTTATGTTAATTAGTGCCAATTGTACTAACCATTATACCCCGCTTCCTAGTTCAACCCAAAATCAAATCAATGACATTATAAGCATGTATGAAAACTTAAATTCATTACCCAAAATGCGAACAATTGGATGTTTTTCAACTACCAAATATAAATTCTACTTCATCCCCGAGGTAAGTAATAATAGTTAAAATATATACAAACACTCACGGATGGTTATAGGGGGTGTCCGTGGGGTCGACATTTTTTGTACCATAGGAACATTTGTGGCAGGGGAACCCAGCGACGGATCGATCATATTTTGTACTTTATCATAGTCTCTGTTACATTCATTCCTTCATTTCAAAGTTCCCATCAAGTTGATATTGGGAATATTTATATATATTGCATCCAAAACTATAAATAGCTCAATAAGCCTTTCGACCCCTGCCCAATCAATGTCAAACGAGTTTCGCATTTTTAGATAGCAGTTATTCAACCCTTTCAAGCTGTGGCACACTGTCCTTGGACAGTCTTGTTTCCTACATGCATCAACTTTTTTCTACATGCATCAACTTAAATTACTTATCCTGACATTCACATTGTACCGTGATTACCTATATATTTAAAATACATCCCCATTTTATTGTGAACAAAACTATAGAGTACTGTACTACGATACAAGCTTTAAATCTAAAAACTGACAAAGAAATACATATAGTAAAATAGAATCCTGCTTAAAAAACCGAAATGGAGATCACATCAATTCAAAACACGAGCACGTTTACATTAGACCAAAATATATATATATGTTAATTATATATATGTTAATTATTGTTAATTGTAAACTATTTCTGTTTATTATTGTGAACTGTATACTATGTAAATGGAAATAAAGGGGGCTGCCCAGTTATATAAAAGAAAAAATAGGGT
>LQRL01035302.1:0-12191 GCA_001703475.1 Hydroides elegans
GAATCAGCGTTTAAGATTGATGGATAAATAATTATAGTGCGCATTGTTATGTGTTTTCACAAAATGCCATCATTATGTTAAAACTCCCATTTCGTGGTTAATAGCATAGACTCATGTACGCATTTTTAATTGTAATCAAAAAATAAAAATAAAAAATGCAAGAGAAATCGCAGAGCGGTGTATCGGATATCAGTATTGAAAGTAAGTGTTAAGGAGGAAATGTAGAAATTGGATTACAATATCATAACATTAAGATAAACATCATATTTCTAAAAGCCGTTGAACGTGAATGTAATTTGTTGGATATTCTACTTTTAAAACGTTATATACACATGTTTATAACAATTTTACATGGAACTTCAAATATAAATAAATCAAGATTAATTGTATTTACCAAGATTCCGTAACAAATTGCCAGACACCACCGGGCAAATGTAATTAAAAAAACTATTTTGTATCGATTTTCTAGTTGATACTTTTTTTTATTTTAGCCATTCAGCTTGGTCTTTCAATTTTAGAATACTTATCATAAGTATAGTATATATATATACCAGTGCGCATCTTTTTAAAGTAGATTATACATAAGTGGAAAAGTAAAACTGTTGTGGCCAGGCTTTTTTCGCATGGAAAGCAGGAAATATCTGCGAACGCTGTAAAAACCCAATAAAGTTTGGTCAACCCAGTCACATATTGGATTTTCTTTATTTTTGAAACAGTTTCACTGTACTCTCAGAACATTTCGGTAGCCTGTCCGCAATCACCATCATTCATGTCCAAGAATTGAAAATGTTCAAACTGGTGCATTCTGTGCAATATGTTCAAAAACTATATATCATATATATAACATTAATAATAATCATAATATCAAAAAATCGAAAGTGTAATATGTACAGGATATTCAAAAATACAATTTTTGAATAAAACATAAATATGAAAGAAAACGAATCAAGTCATTTCGTAACATGTATTTGGCAATGCGCTGCACTGAGCGTAACAGGATAAATCTCATATACTTATGCAGTTGCGTTACCGACATTAAATGGTGTGTAAAACATGCACGTCACCAATGCCAATACACCAATGCAAAACCTAACTTATAAAGTGATAAATATATTTATCATTACAATGAATTTAAGAACTATCATTTTCATGAATTGATTCATTCTTTAGACATGAAAATAATTGAATAATCTATTATTTATCAATGGTATTTTTATTGAGTTGGATTGAAAAAAGGATTATTCCCATTTATTAAGAAATTGTGCTTATCTATAATATCCAAAATAAAAAAATGGAATCGGAATCTATTCATATATTTTACTGTGTAGGAAAATCTTGCGATCCATGAGAAGAACTGCTCCATAATTTCCGTATTCACACCATTTAACAGTTCACATTTATATGGATTGCAGTTTTCTTTACACCATTTGTCTGTGTGGTTTTTATAATGAAATTTATCTACTTTAATCTCGATATCACTAAATTAATTGTGATACATTTCTGGTCTTTTTTTTCAAATATTTCGATAAATGACATGCGTCATCGTAAGCTATGCACTTGATATTGGTTGTAATAGCAGAATTTAGTGTACTTGCAACTTGAGAAATACTTTCCGAACCAAAAATCTCGTTAACAAATACCATGTTTCCACAGGGATAGCCTCCTACTAGAATCCCTGCCGTTCTTCTGTGAAAACGAATTTTATCTTTTTTGGTATTACATGATTCTAAACCCTCTTCGTCTAAAATAATTTCAATATCATAGGCATGTTCATTTACAGTCAAACCAATCTTAGGTAGCCAAAAACTTTGTTCATTCTCCAAACAAATTAAAACTGCTTGTTGTCCTTTGTACAATTTTTCATCAACTATGTAAGTATCACATTTGATAGAACCTTTTCGCTTGTAAATTTCAACTAATATTCTAGGTATGTTTTTGTAACTCTCCCAAGTGAACTCATCGTATCCAAGCCATTTCACTTTATATTCGCTACATTCAATTTTGTTGTTGTAACGTTTTCCAGTAATTTCTTCTACATGGAAAGAATCACTAGAATCAAGAGATTGTTTTCGTTCGTTTTGGTCAAATAGATCAATTTTGCATATTTGCGCATGTTCGATACAAAACAATGAACTTTTCTGTGGATCGTTTTTGCAATTGGCCATTTTGCAAATTTTTCTGTGAGCCTTCATGTGTCCATCTAAAACCAAACATTTTCCGCAACCGTTAATGCTACAAGAATGAATATTTGCATTTATTTTAAATGCGCTATCAAATTTGATTATATTCTCCTCCAACTCCTGATCGATATCATTACGTACAACGAATTCACTATCATGAAAATGTCTTATATTGAAATGGACCACGCAGAATCGATGATATGCATCACTTAATCGTCTTCTATCAAGCTTTTTATCGACATCTGTGTATCCATGCTCTAAATTGAACGCATTTGCCCGACCCTTTCAAAAATATAATGTCAAATTATAAGAATATTCATTCAGATACCTCGATAAGGAATATCATTATTCGAAATATTCTAAGCAAATGTATCTTACTGAAATAATGTAATGCATAAGATATATATTCATCTGGAACTAATCAGCTGCTAGTAGAATATTAATCAAAAGAAGCATTATATAAAAGTAATATCATAAAAAAATATACGATACCTTAAATGAAATGATGCATCGATGAATCATTGTGCTTGTATGTATCATAAAATCAATGGTGAATAAGGTTTCTTTTGTATTTACGAAAATACGTTCGGTCAATAAAGATTCTTTATTGTAGATTCGTGATATCTTTCCATCCTTTCTAACTACAGCAAACCCAGGATAATGCAAAGCCAAACAGTTCTTACGAGTACATAGTTTGGACACAACGTATGTTTTTGTTGTTCCTAAATTAGAAATTAATATTAAACTGTTGAGAAAATGTCACCTAAAAACGATTGATCTTATTTATGTTTATATTTATCATATTTATCATATTTTATCATATTTATCATATTTATCATATTTATCATATTTTAATATGTTTTTCATATTTTCGTGCCGTATCATATAAAACAATTTAATTAATAATTTCAATGATGATTCAAAGATAATTTATGATTTTCCAATTCTTATCTATTTAATTTATGATTGTACTTACCTGTTTTATCGTCATACAGGTTTGCATATGTAGCTGAATGAATTTTTAATTTTGCTTTACAAATAAAACAAAAGTCTTGCTCGGTAGCAATAACAGGTTTTGCATAGTTGTTGTCATTTTCAAATATTTCCGCGAGATAAGAATTTTTAATTATGTAACTAGCATCAATGAGCTCTGCATATGACAATTTCTTCAAATCTTCATTACTTAACAATTCACGAAATCTTTCATTTCCAATAATAGTTCTTATTCTTCTGCTTTTCAAATAATATGACAAATTATAAATCTGTTTGGCATCTTGAATCGATAGCAAAGGTAAATCCAAGAACGATCTTAAATTATCCATATTTATCTAGTCATTAAATATCATATTTATTATTCAATCACATGATTAGTAATTTTACACACGGTTGCATAGGTATTTATTACGTCACACAAAAATGCGTGCGTCATAGTGCGTGGAAACACAAATTTACGTAATTAATTCGAAAGACAATTAATTTGTTAAAATACAGCTACACATCATTTTTGTCCTAATTTATTCAATTGAAATAGCTTAAATCAAACGTTTTGGAAATGGCATACATAAAAGGATTAGGAGACTCCTTTGCTATGAAAAAGAGACTTAAAATGGCATATTCTTATGCTCCGAATTTCTCATTTTGGCCGAAATCGTTTATAGAACAAACACAAGAGGCTAGCAAACGACTATCAGTGCCACACATCGGTATCATAATGGCTGCTGTAATTAATTTGGAATTTTTTATGGCATATAGCGAGGTAATGCTTGAGGAAAGCGACTGGCGGGAACCATTATTGTCATGGATTATTATGCATATGCCTTCGGGCACCAGAAAATCAGCGATTTACTCGTTTTTAGAGAACAATCTCTACGAGAAGGCCATTTCGATTATTAGAGACACATATCAGCTCAACCAAAAAGACACTGATTACATTGTCCATGAAACAACCTTTGAAAAACTGGGCCTACTGTTGCAAGAAAACGAGGGAAAAAAACTATGGATTCACGATGAAATTCGGCATTTTTGGGCCCAAATGGGTAAGTTTAAAAACGTTTATTTTACTTAAAGTTTGCTTAATAGTTTGTTTTGTGTTAACTATTTGCTCCCCCCGATATGTCCATTCCTGGGCCCTATTAGTCTGTTAACATTTCAGATACGCGCTATTTTAGTTTGCTTTATAAACAAATATCGAGCAAATGATGGTCTCAATAGTAAACAAAAAAAGTGTGGATGAGTATATCATGATTTTATGAGGATTACTTTGCGTAAACCAAACAGAACGGAAAACTAAAAAAAAAACAATTTACTCCTGTTGTTTGATTAGAACGTTATTTATAATCAAGACTATAAAGTGCTTAGACTTGAGGCTTTGCCTAAAAATAAAATAAGATATTGTTGATTACAAACAGATTAAACATTTTTTATCATGAACACTTAATATATTCTTTAATTTTCTTAATGATTTTTTTTGCAGGCCTTTACAACAAATCAGGGTCGGGCTGTCGAGATGAAAGCGTTCTCCTGAGTCTTTACAACGGAGGGAAATGGAATCACGACACTGCGTCTTCGACAACTTTCCAAAATGAGAAAACTAATTTAGTCCTAGCTGGACTAACTCAAACCAAACATTTGTTGAAGTTATTGCAGTCAGAGGAAAAGATAGATTCAGGTCTATTACCCAGGTTTTTTTGGCTTCTTTTGAAACCTACCTCTACAGACATTGACGACCTCAGACCTGTTGATCAACTTTTCAAAGATGATTTGGTCGGACTTCTGGTGAGGGCATACCATGAGCACCATTGTCCCGAAACCGGCAAAGTGGTATACATTCTCAAGAGAAGCTCCCCAGCATACCAATCGTTCAAATGTGAATACAGGTAAAATTCATTTGCTTTTTGCAGAAAAAATATATCATCATTTTATATAAGTTAGTAGAAGTTTTATAAATAGTAAAATGCAAGTCTCACTTATTATGACATATTTACCCTGAAGTACTCTGAGTAATTCAAAATCATATTTAGCTACATACGTGGATTTTTTAGGCAACGTAAGCGTAGATTCATTTAAAGCAATTATTTGAAATAACTTTAATGGATTTGCATAGATACGTAACACACAGTATCATTTTTAATTATATTGTTAATTATTGCGTCATAATGATTATGTTGTACCATCGACTCTTTTAATCGTGACCAATCAATTTTTATCATACTTGAAAATATGGATAAAAACTGGATGCCGTAAAATGCTAGAATTTATCCAATATCAAAAAATATTATCTTTATCAATATATTCAGATATATAATGAGTCTTATTATTTTTTGAAAGGAAAATATCAGACGAGCTGCAGAAAAACTTCGAAGACATAAAGAACGATGTGAAAAGCACATTTGAGGGGAAGAACGCAGGGAAGATTCTCAGATTAGCAGGAATCTTATCTTATATGTTTCAAGTTCTAGATAGGGATTCCTGTATGGCATATGAGTCTGAAAAATCCCAGGAATACGGAGCTGAACCATGCAATGTTGATTTTTTGGAGATAAATTGCATGGCCATGGATGCTGCTATCGATTTAGTCACAATGTCACATAAACAGATGATAGCCATCCTTGGATTTACTGATGATCACGAAATCATGGGCACTTTATCTGATCTCGGTAAAGCGATTCTTTCTGGTGGTACATGTTTGAGCTCAATCAAACTAAATGTTGAAAGATTTGCCGGCCGAAAAACAAATCGAAAGTACATACACGAATTATTTGGGCAAATGGAAGAACTGGGCATGGGTCGAATACTCATGAAATCGCGCACACCGGTGTTTCAAATTCGCGATGATATAATAGAGCTTGCCAGAAATGATACCGGTTTTCGAAAAATGCTGTATAGTCATGGTATTTCTTTGGCTGCCCTCGAGGTTAGTCTATCGAGAAATCAAGACTCAATCAAAGAGAATCCAGGTAAACCGGTTGATATCGCCTCGTCAAAAGAAAAACCTTCAACATCAAAGACGGCAATTTCAAATGAGACCGAATTATCTACATCTAGCTCCAAAGAAGATACGCCGAATGAGAATATGTTCGCATTTGCCGAACATATTTTCCATAAGGGATTGGATAGTACCCTGAAACAAAATGAGACAACGAAACAACGGTCAAACAGTCAAAAAACAGATGATGCGTGTGCTAGTGATTCATTGGGAAAATCGGGAAAAAACAAATTGAAGCGAGTTTTGAAGGATGTCTCATCAAAGTTCAAGCATAGTACACCGATCAGAGCAAATTCAAATATAGACATGCCCTTCGATAGCAGTTTCAATGATTTCGAAGGGGACGAGACACGTATTTCCTTTGGTGGAGAAAATAGTCGGATTTCTAGCCAAAGAGCAGACAACGACAATATTTCACACAAAAAAGCTAGAAAAGGTTACACGATTCCGAAAGGATCGTTTTATGACATTTGAAGCCCGTGAATGCGCGAGGATTTATTTATATTTCTGCTTAAAATAAAAAGTGTTTTTCATTCAATTAATCAAAATCAATTTTAAAATTCAATGTATGTTTTTTAATTCATAAAATGATTTTAACAATTAATTACATATTAAACATGGGAATATATTATGATAAACTTATTGTATCAAATTATAATTTGCAAGTGCAAATATTTATTGCGTTGAGTTTTTTTTCTAATGTGGATGTTTTACACACCATTTAATGTGCCTTTTGCACATGTACATGTAATCGCTTACTCCGCGATATAGCCAGTGTTACGCTTCACAAATGGCAATTACTTCAAAGAGCAGTAAATCGATATTACATGCCGCCATATAATAAGAATTCGTTTTATTAAATATGTATCTTTATATACGACCAGTATTATTATGAACTTATGCTGTTAAATAAAATGTGTGGGATGTTTAAAGAAAAATATTGCGTTTTTTAATCATAAAAGTTATCGTTTTATTCATTCGGAATATTATTTCCCTTTAACGGTAATCAATGATACGTTTTCCTTATGCAAAAATAAAATCAACAGATTTCACGTAAAATACCGATAGCGTGTTCAAAGATACATATCAGGCATTCAAGCCCTTTACAGAAATATATTCCATATATAAATGCAGAAAATATTCTAGTCGCTGAACATATTGCACAAAATACACGACCATGATACATCAAGAATCATGACAAAAATGAACATATTGCACGAAATGCACGGACATGATTTAGTAAGAAACATTAAGAAAATGAACATATCACACGAAATGCACGGTCAGTTACGGTTTTGAACAAATTACACATATTTCACACCATCGATTTTATAATTAAATGTTTTTGAACAAATTGCACCAAAAACACATTGATTGCCCTGATAAAAAATAAAATCAGACCTTGTATTTTATTACATATTATGCATGGTGAAAAGTTTTTGAACATCCTGCACATCCTGAACAAATTGAACATTTTCGATTATTGGACATACCTCATCACCATAAGCTTTTACTGCATCAACAAATCACACCATTGTTAACCAAAACAGCAAACATAACAACTCAAAAGCAACTCACTTATGGGTAACCATGGTAACAAATGAATCGCGTTACTATGCCAATCAAAGATGACATAGATACTGCATAGTGATATCCTATGAAGTACCAGGACCTATCGTGTGTCAACGCGGGTCGTGAAACAATACACCTACCCAGTTGGTCCGACTTCCCTCAAAAACGTTAATCGATAGGTTATCCAATGGATAAAGACGACGTCAAATTTCATCTGAGATATCGATGCGACGTTGCTTAAGCCGAACGGTGGAACCTGAAACAATATAAACGTAGTATAATTGTACAACGTAGAAAACCGACGTCCGGGTTCACTCATTTATAGTCTACAATGAATGTAACGTTACTTTAATGACTTTTTTATGTTACTGCAAGCAAATAATTTTGGTACGATAAGATCCTTAACATATTGGAAGCTTCTTCTTATTTGTTAAACCTAACCAGCCTGTGTTCCTATGTATTCCTTATGGGAAACTGAAAAATGCTACCTAACAGCTAGATGGTATTGGTTTGTCATATGGACTACAATGGAAGAGAGGTCTGTTAGAAAACAAAGCAAGAAAAGATTCTAATTTGGCCAGGCCCTAATGGTTGTTCGGTAACAGGATACGGGCATTTTAGCGGAAATTGGAGACGATAGATATGCGGAAAGGGTTTATAGTTGTTATGAATTGTATTATTGAGTAAGCATTCGCTTTGGAGGTGACTCATTTTTTTAGCACAATCATATACTAGGAACAATGAAATATCATTTTTTGACAAATTATCTGTGTTCGAATCATAACAAACAATAGATGAACATCATTAAAAAAAACTTAATTTTGCTTTATAAAGCGGTGAAATTAAAATAAAATGGTTTAAACTACAGTTGCGGATCTACACATTGTAGTGCGCAACTGATTAAGCTGCAAAATATCACTAATATAACTAATATGATCTCATTAATATAATCGCCGTTTTTATTTATTTCATATAGCAATACTAAGTTAACACAATCCCAATTTCATCAACGGAAATAAATTGCATTACCTTCATAATAATTAGACCAAAATAGGGGTTAAACAACATCTAAAGAACGGACCAGGTTTGTACATGTGCCACTTTCCAAAAAGCGGGAGGGGGGTTTGATGTTTTTCTAACACCTGACTTTAATGCATGTGGGTGTGTTCGGAAGCCAATTTAACGCTAGGTGTTCAACCAGAAAATATATTGTCAACTCTCTGTAGACACCAGCCTGCATACAAATGACACTTTAAGAGAGAGAACGAAATAAAGAAAGAGAGAGAGAGAGAGAGAGAGACTGCTTAAAGAAACAGCGAAAGAAAATCGGTTTTTAATTTAAAAGTGCTATATATTCGCAGGGGGTGCTGAACTAAGTTCGCGTTCTCCCTGAGATTAACGGGAAAAAGCAATTGTTCACTTACCTCCCAAGGTTTAGTTGAGAGCAATATATAGACAAGTGTTCATAACAATAAAAAGTGGTATTTGCAGCACAAATGCATTATATACAATCGTGAAAAGTTAAGCTAACATGTCGAGGGACAAGAGAGGTATAATAATAAAGAAATATTCGATTAAATCACAGTTTGAATGATTTTATGGCTATACAATTCGAGGCTTAACCCATGTTGAGGGTTTGGTCTTTTACAGAGAAAAAAACTCCTCGAAAGGAATTAACAGCTTTTTAGAGCGGCAAATAGGATAAGTGGAGAGGGAAGATTATGCAAAGCTTTAACGTTTATTGCCTTTATTTCTGAGGATAATTATATTACTACACCTGTTTAGAAATGCAATACTGGAATTATTGCATGTTCACAAATTGAGATTTAAAATGAAATTATTTTGAGGAATGGAACAGCAGATTGAAAATTATTGCATGTTCGAAAATTGGGAATAGAAATGCAATTAGTCGTGTTCTGATTTACCACAAGGTATTTGGATATTGGATACATGACAATGTTTAAACGTGTAACTGTTAAAATCTATTGTTAAATGAAAAGTCAGTTTGCCTTGTGGTATTTTTATGTGATATTGATTTCGTGACACACACTTCTAAAAATAACAGGGTATTTTGGATCAGGTTGCTGTATCTTTCATATTTGAATTGGATGTTGTATTTTTTCGTGTTTAATTTGTTCAAACATAGCATTCACATTTTGGATAATTAAATCAATTAAATGTAAAGGAATTTTCCTATTATATACATTGTATTTTTTGTTTTCCATAATTTAAACATGTTGGAATATATGGTAACAATATGTTAAGAAGAAAAGTGAATACATGAAAAAAGGATAATTATATTAGGAGCAGATTAAAAATAACACCCATTGGATACTTTGTTTAATATATTTCAAATCATGGAATACACAAACGGATACCGAATGTATGACTGGATTAATAAAGAGTAAACAAGAATTCTGGATCTACCATAAGAACCCTAACCCTAAGTGAGTTACATATTTTCATATTTAACTTAATGTATATTCACGGAAAATCTTCGTATCGATTCTTTATGTTCGAACACAAAATGCGATTTTTGTTTATAATGTTTACGTGTGAACATGATTTTTATATAAACCGCTGGTCTTGTGGGGTTTTAAAAGGTTTGCTTTGCATTACTTCTGGTCATTGCTTTCTAGCCATAAATTATGATAACTAAATCAGATTTTCATAAAATACATTTTTCATGAAGATGTCCCAGGGCATATATATATAGTTTCTACATTCGCTTTATATGTTTCTCTATGTTTCCATTCATAAAGTGACCATACAATCCTTATTCATATGCATGATTCCGATATTTGATATCCACTTAAGACTTTAGTGCTGATGCGGTAAAATGTATCATAAAGTCATTCAGAAATAGAGCCCAGAAGAGCACAAATATTTATCACATGATTCACCATGTTTATATTGCTCTTATACTGGACATAAATAAAGGGAATTTTGAATATTCCGTTAAGGGAAAAAGGGCTAGGTTAGGACTTTTCATAGCGTTTATTCCATGGTTAAATGTACACGTTCAATATAGAGTTCAACATAGGTTGGTTAAAATGTCACCCATTGTAAGAAGAATTATTTTGAAACTATTTTAAGTTCGACTGTAAAAAATGGCTTTTAGGTTTTCCGAACAGAAATCGCGGTCAAAAAGTCGGCGGACGAAACCCTTCAAAATGGGACATTTCAAATACAAGATAAGGCATAAGAAAGCACTGACAAAACACTTTTGCTCAAGCAAACCAGATAATTAAACGAGTTGTTCAGCGCTCGTTTTGATATTTATAAAAAATAAGTTCTTTCTACAATTTTAACAGATTCATGCCATGTCACTTAACATTTACAATTCAGTTCTTCTTACCTTGCTTATGTCAATTGAACAATGGAATTTTATGACAGAAATTTGTCAGTTATTAGCATTGAAAACAAGGCCCCAATTTTAAAGCATAAGGGCCTGGCTACATTGAAACTTTTTCCTTGTTTTTATTTCATAGTAAACCTTGTCTCCCAATGTCTGTTTTGTGTGAAATTCAATAGGCGATAGGCGAGTGTTTACGTAGCTTTTTCGAGTTTCCCATGAAAAATACTTTTTGATAAGGTTTGTTGGAAGAAAAGGCAAGAAAATGTTTTCATTATGGCCAGGCCCTTCGATTCCTAATTGGACCAAGGTCTTGGTAGAAATAGGTCTCGGGAAATGTAGTACCAGGGTTGAATTGTGCAACTTGCCATCTAAAGAGGGATTTTGCTTTAAATAGGAAGAATGTCATGACTTGTCTATATAATGTTTATCGAATTAAGGCAGATAACGCAGTTAAACTATGTGGGGATTTAAGCATAAACACTCAGTATACATCAGGACCAATATAAATAAAAATGAAAGACATTGCCCTGTTTGAAGAACCATCACCGTTCTAGCTTAGATCCAGTCCATTAACAATTTAGGTGGATATGGTCATATATGAACCATCAGTTTCAATAAGAGATCATGTTGCGAAAAGCGTCAACCATATCGCGTTTTGGATTTGCTCTATTGGAACTAGGTGCTGAGTCGTCCCCTTTTCATTGTTTTAGTCTTGTACTTGTCGGTGACAAATTTCTCCGAGCAAGAAGTGAGTATGTATTTGTTCCGAACGACATGGGGAAACCTGTTCAAATATGACACACATATGACACATTTCCCAGCGTGACACTTCCATTGATGACATTGTAACACTGCCCTTAATTAAATAATCTCCCGCAGGGGGCTGTCCTCAAATGTAGATTTGTCAACTTGAAATATTTCAAAGAAAGATTTATAAGTGAGTCATAAAGTGCGAAAGACGTACATTTGACGTCATTAAACAAAGTGTCGCATATTATCCAACGTAATAGTGCGACTTCATGTATGTTTCCGCTATCATATATATCTATCGCTGCTAACATAAAGTGAAAGAATATAGTAAAACATCCCCCATAAT
>LQRL01035302.1:18102-30088 GCA_001703475.1 Hydroides elegans
AATAGTATTTTATGCCTTAGTTGCACTTATTAATGAACGAGATATATTTATTAATAAGCAAGTAGATATCTTAGGATGCCCTTATTTCTAAAAATTGATAAGCTCATTGATAAGTTTGGAGACGTTTTCGCTGGAAACTTTATGGCACATCATGTCATTTTTGGAGACTTTATGGCCGGAAACTTTTTGGCCCGAGACTTTTTGACCCGGATTCGGTTTGTACAGACACTTTACATGTCTATATTCCTGGTGGCAAATGTTTGCAAAATCATGCAATTAACAGCAGGTCGTCCCTGTCAGTTTTTGCTTGTTGTTCCAACCCTGTATTTTGGGGTGTTTTGATAGGTTTGAAGGCATCAAGACGTATTACCGTGTTATATCATAGCGTTAACAATCGTTGCAATGTTATTACAAGAACCTTAAGTGATCGGTATATAATATATAGTCATAATAACTAAATGACATTGAATCAGAACAGTCAAGAATTTTCGTGTTAAGAGTAACCTTGTTGGTGTACATAAATGCCAATTTATACATGTTAAGTGCTTTCGGGTTTGTATGCTATATAAGTATACATACATTACAACTGAAAACGCGAAATGTATATAAACATGAACCGTCTCATTAGAGCACAACAAAAATACATGTGTGTGTATGTGTGTAACTACTAATTTTACAACATATCTCAAAACCATCAAATTTGCCTTTTATATTTCTAAATAAATATTAAGGCGCATAAATATTAATATAACTTTTAGATGAACATTAAGAATGTGTGTCTATTTATAGAATACCATCAGCTTATTTCAACTTTTGAAGATAGGTCACTCAATTATGTACTATTTCCAAAAGCTATTATTTAAGATCAAGATATAAAAGCGGGTAATTGAAATATATTGATAGATATTAGCTGGTGTCACGCAAGGTCCATTAAGTCCATATTCAATTTATAGAGCAGCTGTAGGTGCATATGATTATGATCTATGTTCTTGCTTACGAAATTTATGTCATTTACATGTAGACGTCTATATCATTTAATTTTTTGTTCAGAAATTAAGGCCTAAAATTGTATTTAATATAACGAGGTTGACCTAAAGACTTTCAAATTAGACCCAGATCGAGTTGCGGATCAACAAACATGCTCAACTTCAGTCCATACATTAAAATTATTTTTCATAGTTTGTTAGTTTTACTTAAATTTCTCCAAAAATCCTCATTACTACTTGTCAATATATCATGAACATATTTTTTTATTTATGTGAACCTATATTGTTGTTTTAATTATTTGCACTAGCTGACATGCTGTGCAATAAAGATAATTAAATCTAACTTCGCAGTTAAAAAAAAACGAAACTCAGATTAATCAAAGTCATTATTATAAGATATTTACACTCGCATATAATTGAATGAAAATTAAGATAATTATTGAATAATTCAGTTGTTCCATTAGGTGAGTTTGTGTAAGTTATTTAGTTTCTTCGAACTCTGATTTTTCAAACCATGTATATACCCGGGTATCGCGACAAGACGTCTTATTAAAATTTAGATACGTTTCCATTTATGTAAGTAACGCTATATTTCACGTCGGACGTTATGGTAGCACCACAAGGAGCTTTACAATAAAACGTCGTTAGACGCTTTTTGTGGATCGAAAGCACAACGTCATCAATAATTTGACGTTAACCAACCTATATAATCAATAATAAAATATTGACGTCGCATTATTGCTGAATATATCTTTCAACGTTTCCAAAATGTACCGTACTATATCGTTTTTTTTGTTGTGTTTTAACCGCAACGTCGCATGTATACAAATTATGTCTCCACGAAAATGTCACTTGCCATTTTCCCAAAACACTTGTATAAAAAAAAGTGAAATAAATCCTCATAAAATGGCACAAAGCCGAATATAAAAGCTTTCAATTTTTAAAATAGCAAGTTGCTTTCATACGATGAATATGTTTTTGTATTGAAATGGTTTTAACTTGTATAGCGATTAAAGTTCAACATGTTTACTAGAAAAATACCATCGACACGATATTATTTGTCTATGCATAGAATCTTTTCACAAAGCAATTGAAAGTAAATTGCTGAATATATTATAAATGATAACATTGAGTGTAAATTCATTAGTTCAGTTTCTTAAGTGTGCACCAATTTATCAAATTATGTAAGATGCTACTGATAATACTACTAAACGCGTTTTAGTAAGATATATATTTTTTTAAACGAACAGTTATCCGTTTTTTTTTTCATTGCCAACGATTTCATTTTGACGGATACATGCATTCATGTAGCCTTTCCATGCGAATTTCTCGACATATAATAATAATCATATAAATATCCTTGACTGTTTTACATTTAATTACTTTAAAGTCTATCTACTTAATGCTATAATATTAGGAAATGACCTTAAAAATTGAAAATTATTGGTACTTTTTTTATGTAATCATTCGATTGAAATGTTAAGACCGAGCCATGAAATAGCCAGATGTTAACAATAAACCTTTAGTTTAAACGGAGGCGTGTCTCTAATAAATGGTTTACGTGCATATTATGTACAAAATGTTTAACATAACGCTTTTTAACCTTTTTTTTTCATTTATTGTATTAATGAAACATAATTTTAGTTATTATTTTGTATGAAGCCAATAATTTGACATTGAAACTATGTCACATTAACAAAAGTTATGTCAGAGAAAATAGCACTATCATCTAGCAGTATCTGATTATGATACATATTTACTAAATGACAATTGTGATAATTGTAATTTTGAAGCACATAATTTAGGCATACACTGAAGTTATGTTTAACATATTCACCAGTTGTGATAATATAAATAATTTACAATAAAATTTGTATATTTATGTTCATTCAGAGTCGAGCTCGATTATCGGGAAATTTTCACATTGTATTTCAATCTTAATTTATAATAATGTCATTTATAACTCTGGTTTTTCTAATCAGAAATGGGATTGATATTCAAATGTCAGAGTCAATGTAACTGCTTTGAAACGTGCATCTTACTTCAAGGGCCAAAACAAGTGAAACTTGACCCACTAAAGAAAACATGTTTAAAAACATAAGTGTTATTTTCAAATGCGTCTCAAATTACTAAACGTACTCTTCAAGGGTAAAGTGAATAGGAAACTTTTGGTGACATCAGAATGGAACTTGTAACCATGCCAATAAAATTTGAAATAAGATGCAAGTAAGTTGAAAAACACTCTCAGTATATAGAATATTGCTATGTGAACCGAACGGAGAAGGTTGTAAAAGTAAATGCTTCCTCTGTCCAGTTAACACCTTACACAATCATCATTTTACTCATCCTCAAAGTGTAGGCTTTTAAAATCCCATGGCCAAATCAGGTTCCAGATACTCACTAGATCGACTGTTCCTTAAATATGACCATTTAATTTCAATTACAGGGTACCTACTCGGCAAGACGTCAACGGACGTTGAGTGGACGCCCTACTTTGGCCCGTATGAAAGGTTTTCGGACGTCCTTATTTGTCGCGAACGTATAAAAGACATTGCATCGACGTCGCGTCCGATTCGGACGTACGAATTACGTTCTACGGGACGTAAAAGGACGGCCGGAAAACTTTCATATGGGCTCGTAGTACGTAGTCCTATCAACGTCACGTCCGAATGCGACGTACTAAGTACGACTTTTGCCGAGTAGGTACATTAGCGATCCAGGCTTCCCGCATTCATCATTTTTTTAAGCTTACCCTCCACATTGCTGTGACTTATAGATCTTATGACGTCTAGGGCCATAACATGCCTATTTACATACGCTGTTATGAAAATGCAACAATGACTGTTTGTTTATTATTTCATATTTATTATAGGCACTGGCAGTACCCACCAAGTCACTGACCCAAAGTCAACACAACAAACGGATACTTCTAATTTCTGCGGCATTTCCATAACATCAAAGGACAGTGATCTCGGTTCCCTATCAACGGAAAATGACGGTTGTCATGGTAGCCATAAAAGTCCTTCGTCTCATAGCGACCAAAGTTCTGTTTGCAGCAGTGGATTCCAGGATAAGAAGACCGATAGCTTTGAAGGTAGGGGTGATCAATGGTTTGTTCTTGTTCCTAATTTAAGGTAATATATTTAAGAATCATTGCATTTTTGGTATATTTGATCGACTCACTGTTTTTGTTTATATATATATAAAACGGTGGAAGGGGGTTGGGAGAAGTGGACTTGCGAAATTGGGGAACAATCCGTGGTTGCTTATCAATGCATTTCGATTTAATAAGGCTGACCTGGATGTATATTTCGATTTTTTTTTCTGAGACAGGCTACCAAAGTTTTGCATCAACTCGATCAACTCGATGTTATGTTGTGAATCATCAATGCCAAAAAAATCGAATATGTGTTTTTTGTATTATAACTAAGTCACTCGTGTTTATCATATATGCCAAGATATGATCGGACATTGCACTTTTAATGTTGACCAAGTTCGTTTCGATATAATTACAACTGTTTTTCATCAGCTACAAATTAATATGTATTCAATTTCATTCAATATTATTCAAAAAGCAATCTGATAAGATGATTTATCAACAATGAACAAAGTTTGCAGTTCATTTCAAGAATAATTTTGGACCTTCACTTGTTTATGTTGATGATATTACTTTGATATCATTTCACTGTCCGAAAAACAAATCACGCAAAAAATACAGAATTTCATAAATTTGACCATGGCTCTTGAAAGAACTGTATGTTTTGGTCGAGGTTAATTTGTTTAAAATGTAGCATGATAATTAGGGGTTTGAAAAGATGGAATTCATGATAAGGGTTTTGATATACTGATGTTTAATAACAATCGCTGGACAAATAATCTTATTTTCGCAAGAGATGTTTGGCTTAGGACAAATTTTGAGCTTTTGCAGGCGTTTGATAAACAAACAAGATAAAAAAGTTTAACTACATATATCGTTGTTTATTCATATTCAATTGCATTTTTTATTCAAAACACATATTCACTTGACTTTCCCAACTAATCAACCGTATATCCAGGATAATGTCCTATCATCGATTCTTTGCGTTTGCATTTGCGAAATTTGAATTGGTTTGAAATATAGTAATTCTCGCGGAATTGATATTTCAGGGATTATTATATTTAATACTTATAAATTTCGCAGACGCAGACGCAGAGAGCCGATGACAGCTCCATAATAATTATAACGATGTGAAGCAATTTGTATACTGCAAATTATATAGTTGCTTTACAATTTTGAATAATTTTGAAGAAAAAAAATGAATTCGAAGTATAACATTCCAATGATATATTTCTAAGCATTAATTTATGTTACTAAACAAATATTTGGCACAATAATCCATCCGCTCATTTACCATGTCTTAGATTCGAATTAAAAGGCATCCATGCAAAGGGATGTATTTCAATTTCAATATTTTTATTTAATACTTTGAGATTCAGGCAGAATTATCAATCATAGCTTATTTGATATTGATACGCAAATGTTAATTGTATCTCTTTGCTTGTAAAAAACACCCAAAACTCATCCAAAATATTGGTCCAAAAGCAAAATGATAATAATGTTTGAAAATAGCAAATAAAGTCAAAACATACGTCCTTGCATTAATTCCTTCAATTAATGCGCTAAATAGTTTTATGGTTATTTAAAACATCAAGGTTGCGCCCTTAGGGTTTTGTGTACGCAACAGATATCATAATACCGTATAAGCAGAAAGTAAAACTGAGTTGAAAAGGTCTTAATATCAAATACACGTGTATCTTGTATAAAACTATTTAACGCTTGAATCACAAACTGAATGATGACACTTTCGCGCCTAAATTTGTAATGAAAGTTGGGTATTGTATTCGATAAGGTTAATGCCAAATATTGACTAAATTGGTGAATTGTAATCAGGCGAAAAACACATGCAACAGTAGTTGTAACAAATCCAGCTTCAAACGGAATTGAAGTGATTTAAACATCTGCGTACAGATGGTTTTATATTTGCAGTCAGATTATTCATGTGTTTATTAATGTTTCTATTTCAACTAAGTTTTATGATTTTAATTTGTAATATATTTATTATCAAACCAAAGCTGGAGTTCTCTTGTGAATAGCTTTAAGATAAACATGTACAATATAACATTAAGCTACCTTGTAATGCATATGGTATCCGCCCAAAAAGTTTCCGCCCAAAAAGTTTCCGGCCATAAAGTTTCCAAAATTGACAACATGGGACAGAAAGTTTTCATCCAAAAATCTGCTTAAATATGCAACGTATACCAAAAAAAGTTTATTTACTATTGGCTTTAGACCTTACAACACTGTTAATAGAATAATAAGAAAAATGATAATGTTCATTATCTTTATTTAGATACTTCAGTTCATGACTCAACTCACAGATAAACCTTTCTGGTAGTGTGTTTTCTGTCACTAATACACATTATTGGATCAAAAAATACATGAAACATAATTATTCAAGTAACCCCAAGTTATGACTGTTTTAGTATCGTTCATATACTAATTTTTCGCTGCCACATAGACGCAAAAAATAGTAATAACTACCGGGGTGTGTTTTTACTATTTGAAGGATTTAAATGATGATGTAATATAATACGGGCAAAACATTAAAACGGGAGATGGCATTAAAGGCACGTTGAAGGAGTTTATATTTAAATCACGTGAGTTTTATCTGTGATTAAAAACCCATGAATGATCTCTTCAATAGGTATTTAAAATAGTTGTTTTGAAAAACAAACGCTTGACCTTAAACGGTCACTACAGTAGCTGATATAAGAAACCGTTTAGGTAACATAAAATTTATATATACGTTTATACTTTCGTTTAAACACTTAATTGAATTTATCAAATAGGAAATTAGTCGCAGGTGCTGATGATGTGCATTTCCGATTTTTAAAAGTGGTCATGTTATAATCGAACACTTACTAGAAACACAGCCAAATAAAAACAATATTTGCTTATTTTCAAACCAACTATATTTTTCAGTTTCAAGCATAAAGTAATGACGGGTACCAATACGCACACAGCCATACAGTCATGTACATGCCGTGTATTTGGAGTTGAGCACCTTCATTTAATACGTAGCTTTGTCGTGTTTTCAAATGTAGAAGTATTTTCTTAAAAAAGTATATTCCACACAATTGTTGCTCGTTCTCAAAGGCACTCCTCAAATCCAAGCAGAACGCTGGAAAGAAAAAAAATCAAATATCCCTGGCTTTGGTGATTTATTACATTGCGAAATCAAATATATCGGGCCTTTATAGATTTATTACATTGACACATTCCTTAGTCCATTGTTGTGGCTCTGATTTATTGAATAGTACATGCTCATAACCCGAGGGTTTGTTGTGGTAAGGGTGACTCAATTAGTACAGCTGGCAAAAGCCATATCTAATCCCTATGTCAACTTCATGAAATTATTAATTTTGATATTGGTTTTTGCTCCGTCAAAAGTTCATGTAAGGAATGACTAGTGACGGCCGGAGATTTAAACATTCAGAAGAAATAATTTTGATACAAATAGCATATATTATTAAACTTTATCTGTTCATGCAATCAGAATAAGATATTTAATTTGCAGTATCTTTATACGTTGTGCATCAGATAGCTTATTGTGTACAGAAATGAACATATAGATCAGCAGCACAAAATGATGCAACAAAACACTTTTATATCGTTTTATTAATATTGTAGAACCATGGCTTTTTCTAATTAATCATGATTATTCCACTTCAATTGTTCATCCATAAAAGGCTACCTTCACTTGTTCAATGCAAAAAGCAACAGATTCAAGATGATAAAGTAATGATAACGGTTTTAATAAAAGCCCTCATTTTTCATCCCGAGAGGGTTGGGCGATATTCGAGATAGTGAACCCTGTGCCCCGAATGATCGATTAAACTACTCAACATGACATCACAAAGATTGCCGTTTTGAGGTTGCTCCTGAATACAAACGTAGGTTATTTTGACGTCATCTGGCCTCGCCTATAAGCTATATTGGTGTTTAACATACGATTATACGTCGAACGCCGCCGTTATTCCGACGTCAAAAAAGGCAAATACAAATAGGCGTTATAATGAAAGTCACCCTTTCTAAATATGTTATTTTATTGAAAATTATGACACGAAACGTCTTAAAAAGGAAAGAAACAGGTGACATTATTTCATTTACGTTACTTCCAACTCGACAAGGGTCGTCCATAGTACGTCGCATTCGGACATGACGTTGAGGGGTCGACCGGAAAACGTTCACATGGGCTAAAAGTAGGGCGTCCTCTCAACGTCTGTGGATGTCTTGCCGAATGCATTAGATGTTGATAAAAATTATTTCGTCTTAATGACGACCGATTCTTCCATCTGTCCCACCTTACTCATTGTGTGATTGATTTGTCGCTAAAGTGTTTGAACCATGTCACCTTCAGTGTCTGGTTCTATTGCATTAGATTAGGTGGCTTATGACTAATCGCTCTTTGTTATTAGAGACTGGTAGTTTTTATTTTTTTCCAATATTCTGTGTTTAATGAAGACTGAAGGAGATATGACAAAAAGTCAGGCATTGTTTTAATGTTGTGATTTTAATGCAGATGCTGAATAGGACCCTCTTAAGGTACGATACAATACGATTTCATAACAAAGCTCGAAGTGGTTATGAAGTGATGTAAAAACACCAATATTTGGGATTATTTCAATTATGTCCAAGGGTTTATACAGTGATGCACTCGAAAAAAGCTTAATCTTATATCAAAGCAGTTTTAGCATCTGCTATTGTTTAAAATAATGAAACAATGTTTGATTGAGTGATTTGTCTTGGTGGCATGGAATAATGGAATAAAATGGAATAATTGGCCGTAACTGTCCCTTGATCATGAAATCCATGTTTTGTTTAGCTAGACATGCTCCCAATTAAAACACATTAAGGGCCAGATAATTTCTAAAATGGTATTCTACTTAATTAACGTTGCGTTGGACGTCTACATTGATGAGCTAGGACCAGCCCCTGATTTTAACCGTGTCATTCAGGTAGTAGCCTTTTTTTATGGAAATAAGCATAGCATGTGACCAGGCTCTCCGGGTTTCAGACCGATTGCACTTGAACTCAAATGCCAATATCAGTTTTTTTAATATCTTAATTGTTGTGGTTAATTGTGCCATTGTTTTACTTCTTAAATAAAAAAGCTTCAACCTTAAGCGTATCTATTGTGTGTCACTTAAAACAAGTGATACGTAATAATTCAGTTTGTTAATATGCAAATCCATGCTTCCTTGTATTCCAATAATTAGACAAAGACAAAACGGAAAAAAAATCTATCAATTGTTGCTTCATTGATAGTATGGATAAAAATCCTATATAACGCGTTTCTAGCCATAAAATTAACATAAAGAATATAGGCGCATAAAATATATTTTTAATGAGAATCAAAATCAAAATGGAAATCAAAATCATACTTAACTTGATTTTCGAAGAATACATGTGCTACATTTCAAAGCATCTTCGTGTATTCAGAACTATATCGATTTCACTCAGTTAGTATAATCATTGCGATCTTTTCCCAAGTTTGATGATGACAAATAAGCGAAACAATCACACTTAATTATTGCCAAAAATAGGTAATTCCATATCCACAAAAAGGGATTAAATATCAAATAATGATGCGGATTAATTCAGCTGCTTAACCCGATACCATATGCGGGCATCTTCAAAAAAAGGGGTCGGTGCACTTTGTTATTAGGGCGTTGTTGTATGTAAATTCGAGTCAATGAATAATTATGATATAACAAAACGTCATAATAATAAGGCATATACATGTATTGTATGTTTCTAAGTTTATCACTATTGTAGGTTTAAAAAATAAACACACACATTAATGATTGTACAAATGGAATTCGTTAACATGATAATTATCACTGAACTTGATGTACTTTGACGAGTTCAACAACACTCGCTTAAGTCTGAAGGTAAAAAAAAAACGAAAATTCCTGAACTGCTGACGTTAACATGAACACCTTGAGTTTGTATAAGTCAACGTAATAAACGCCAATATCGATGATGTCCATGTAAACCATTTTGCATGGAACCCCCTTTCAAAAGATGTCCACTCGGTCACCTTAGAAATCGATCTGATGCCCTAGTTTAAGAATTTAGATAAAGGGGATTAATAGCATGCTAACAATACGGGTTGAGGACATGGTAAAACAGAATAAGTGCTATATCGGTGACATCTGTGAGAGGTCTCATTTATAAAGAGGTTTAACTGCAATAGTTGTTGGGGTACTATTTCGGGCATTTTGAAAATATATTTTTGTATCGACATTTCTAGGAACAGAAGTGTCATATGTAAGAAACATTGCCAATCATCCGTTCAAATATGCTTTCGAGATTTCAATATGCTTATCTAGGCACGAATGGTATAATAATTGAGAGTTTCTTCCCAAAAAAAAACACTCGCTTGCCCGTGGGTATTGCTAAACCGATCACAGATGAAACGATCGAATGTTTCAACGAACTTTATCAAAAGTCCTAGCCTCTATGCTTATGTTATTTTTTATATATAAATATATTTCATTATGCATGTAACCCATTAAAATACATTGACATTGGTTCGATCTTGCATTTTGTTCCCGATGCCAACCTTTTTCGTTTAGCAGAGCGCAACTGTATTTGCGACAAAATAACAATTCCTTTATACAGTTAAAACCACTTCCAATTTGACAAATTTGTAAATCACTCTTATAAATACCTTAACGGTCTGTTACCAAGCATATTAACGCTCCTGAGTGTTCATAATTTCCTGTCCGAGCATTGATATTGTAGTTGCTATAATGGCCAAAATGACATTTTGATTGACGAGTTTCAATAATATGGGAAAATGACCAAATGGAATTTAGGTGGCATGGGGATATTGGAAAAGAACTAGGGGCAATCAATTTGTTGAAAGTTATTTAATAAAGGAACGATGGAAAGAGTAATCGACAATTGTATATGTCACCATATTAGAAAATTGAAGCGAATTTGGAACATTTTAAAGTCATATTGACCATATTCAATAACCTAAAAATGGTAGATCTATGCTTGTAAATGGCTTGTTAATCAAAACGGATATGCACATATTCATTATGTTTAAATCATAATTCTTACATTATCAATTACATCATGGTTATTGTAGAGCAAAATATTGAAGATTACCTATATAGCTACTTTGAATTATCATTTGCATCTTAAACAGTTTTTTTTTCTGTTTCGTGTTGATTTTGGAATCTAAAACCATCTAATCATATTTTTGAGATACTCCCATTAAACAGTTAGAATTCTACTTGTTCATTTCGCAATTGCAATGGAGAGTGACGAGTGTCACAAAAAGGCGAATGCAATAGAATATAAGGCACTCTATTAGAGATTGTCCACCAACGGGAGTGCCTGTACCCAGTGGTAGGTCCCAGGTAATGGAATCTTAAATCAAACTTGGGCGTCCATGCAAAATACATATTTTTATTGCATTATTTGAAAAATATGTATCAAACTCACAATGCATTTGTTTACTCTTCGTTTTCAGACGAGAGGTCTTAAATGGTTCATTGTTTGTAAACATTTTTTTTTCAATTTATAAACATATATATGCATATGATTTAAGTGAGATTCCATATTTTCTTAGCTTAGAAATGCATTATTTGGATCTCATTTAATGCATCCAACCCTCTAACATTTATATGCACCCATTGGAACCAATATACCTTATTACAGTCAGCTCATCAAATCGCACTTATGCGACCGTCTGTCCCCGGTGGTCGGTCTCTCAAACAGTGACACCTGAAATTACTCCATAAATCACCCTAACACCCATAGAAAAGGGTAGGTAAAGGGAGAATAAAGTGGCGTCTCCATGTGTACGTTTGCGTTTGCGTTCGCGTTCGCGTTTGCGTATCCGTTTGCGTTTGCGTTCGCGTTTGCGTTTTCACTGTCTCCA
>LQRL01035306.1:0-12204 GCA_001703475.1 Hydroides elegans
GTACACTGGGGCTCTGTGTACACTGGGGCTATGTGTACACTGGGGCTATGTGTACACTGGGCTATGTGTACACTGGGGCTCTGTGTACACTGGGGCTCTGTGTACACTTGGGCTCTGTGTACACTGGGGCTTTGTGTACACTGGGGTTATGTATACACTGGGGCTTTATGTGCACTGGGGCTCTGTGTATACTGGGGCTATGTGTACACTGGGGCTATGTGTACACTGGTGCTATGTGTATACTGGGCAGTGTCGACATGTTTGATATATTTTAATTATCTTCTAACTTCAAACTTCGAACTTCGAACTTCAAACTAATTTCATTTTAGATATGAAGATAAAGGTTTAGATGAAGAAATAAAAAGGTGTAGATTAAATCAACATATATCAACTACGAATCAATTACCGTAAACGACCGTCTAAGCGTCCATGGGCCTTTTGTTGGGTAAGTGTAAAAAGACATGGGTGGGCGATTATTCGAGCATGGGGGGCGCTTAGCAAACCAAAATGAAAATCTATATTATTATTTAATAATTATCTAAAAACAGGTCTAAACCATACACGCTTTGACAATATTAATATATGACTAGCATTGTATGTTCGTTTAAGCGCACATGGGCGCTCATTCGAGCATGGGGGGTGGGCGCTTAGCATTTGGTTTGCAAAAGCCATGGGAGGGCGCTCACTCGAGCATGGGCGCTTAGACGGTCGATTACGGTATAAAATTAAAAAATAATAATAAAGTAAAATTTGATTTATAATAAAATAAAAATTATTCACCGTTTATATAGTTGATGAAAGCCAATTTAATATAGTTCTACTTATCAATCATATGCATGTAATGTATTTTGGCGTAATATAAAACATATGTGTACACCGAGGCTGTGTACACTGAGGCTGTTTTCTCTGTTTTCCAAACTTCAAATTTGATGTTCACATTCAAATCAATATAACCGATCATAATATGTATTTACTTGGATTCTATCTAATTGAAATAGTTGTTCTCTTTAAAATACAAATTTTGATTTATCTTGGCTAATTAAAATGATAAAAAACATATGTTTACATTGATGTGTACACTGGGGCTGTGTACACTGGGGCTCAGGGGCGACGACGACTATAACTGGTAAAATGGGAGGCGGCAGCCTCTCCATCATTTACGAGGAATAGAAAAAAAAGACAAAATGAACTCAACTTATTGCGAGTTTCTTTTCAGAATGTAATGGTTAACATATTGGTGATGATATTAAACACCTTAAATTACAAATTAATATTGGAAATGCTTTGTATAACAAAACATATTCATAAATATAATACAATATATTTATTTAAAAATAGTAAATAAATTTCAGCTTTCGTGTAGATAAAGTACTTGAGTAATTTGTTCACATTGCATCGTCACCATTTGCTGTGGTGCCTTTAAAGTGAGCAAAATTGCAGAAGACAAAACGTGTCGCCGAGCAAAATGAGCTTAAAATGGGGAGGCGGAAGCCTCTCCATCATTTATGAGAAACAGGAAAAAAGGACAAAACGAACTCAACTTATTACGCTTTGAGACTGGGATCAGACCATTGCGTGTAGGTGCCGAGGTCTTAATAAAAGGAATATTACTTGCAAGGTTTGATACCAACAGATCACGCATAAAAGGAGAAAAAATGTTATCACCACACATGGGTTAATAAGCTTAGGTTCTTAGTCATCATTTTAGTGCCTTAAGTAAAGACTTACTGCATGCCTGGATATAATATTAAATCGCCAAAAAAAAAAGAAAAACATACAAAAGTATTAAATCACAAACAAAAAAAGGTGGGCACATTTTTCTGTGCTTCGATTCTTATTTTAATTTTAAGTTTGTACAATTAAAACGCCAGTTTTGTGTATCAATCACTCAATCTTTGTTGGATTATTAAATGTAATAATTTTTGGACAAGCCTTCGCAGTTTGCATGAATTGAGATACTTTTTTAAATACAATGTAGGTTCAAATACAGTTGTGCAATACATACACTGTATATATATTTTTTCTTTATTCAAAAGGCATTTTGTACTTGGAAATCAGGTCAGGAACAAATAAATCAAGCTTGATTTTTGTATACAGGAATAGTTGCTTAACACGATAAATCTAATGACCTAGTCTGTGCATTAAGAAAAGAAAAAGAAATGGATTAAGATGTTTGCATTGATTATGTGATGGCTTTTTTTGTGATCAAAGACTATAGATACATTAACAGTCAATCAATCATTTACATGTGTTAAAATGTATTGAGTTTAAAAAGTATGTCAATGAATGAACATTTAACTAAGTAAATCTTTGTGATAAAAAGGTTTTTTGAAACTGAGAAGAAACAGTTTCATGGATAGTGTTAACATTTAAATTGTGTTCTTATTGTGGATAAGAACAATATCGTTTGCGTTGTTTCATAATATGCATGCCATACACAAACGAGATCAAATAAAATCCAGGGTTCTGTCACAATTCTAATTAATTATGTGGTTCTATATTTAATAAGTTATACTTTTGTGTAATATGAAACGTTATAAATTAACGCTAATGGATATATAATTATCTTACTGAAGAACAGCATTGCAGTTTTCTTTTGCAAACAAAAAAAAGTCATATTTGCTTTGCTAAAAGCATTAAGAATCAGTTACCGGATATGCATGGAACAAATTAAGAAACAATTTCATGCTTTATATGCTAACATTTATATGCATATATTTGCTTAACATATTCTATGTAGAATTCTCATGGATGAATAAGGAATGCCTTTTTAATTGAGCATGAAAGGTAATTAGTTTTGTAGTGATGCACTGGCGATATATGACAATAATTGAAGGCATGCCATATAATTAGCGCTGTCCTTTAATTAACACATGAAGGTTTTTTTCGCCGGGTGTAATAACCTGCGGAAACCACGTAAACTCGCAAAGTCTAAACCGAAAGGAATTCGTATTAAATGTTTTAATGTACCTCAATATCATACGGAAAGTTGTTTTCAGACATATATAACCTCAGTGTACTCTTTCGATGTATATTGCATTTAAATGTGCATGTTTTAGTAATTGATTCATGAGTTATGTAGACGTTAGAAAAAAACACAATGAATTGCACAAGCCTCGTAGTCAAAGGTGGACGTAACGGTTTTATCATGACTATCTCTTCAATTACGGTTTATTAACAACTGAACTTAAACATTATTAAATAAATTTCAAACCCCATTCCGCCTGCATAATGGAGGATATTCCGTTTGATTTTGATACACTGCGGCGAGATATAGAGAAGAATATAAGCATTCTGTGCTTGAATGATACAGCGGATAATATAAGCTGTCAATTCAACTTCAACGATGAGATATTCCAGCGCACTGGACAGGGATATTGGGCATTCGTGTTGGATTTCCTGTACACATATTTCAATCCAGTCATTATGTTTGTCGGGATATTCGGAAACAGTATGACGATCTGCGTTTTCATGCTGACGCACTTGAAGCGATTAAGCTCCAGTATTTATCTGAGTACGTTAGCAGCAGCAGATTTGATATTTCTAAGTGCTTTATTCGTCACATGGCTGGAGTATATTAATATCCATGCGCTGAACACAAATGGCTTATGTGAAACGACTATTTTCCTACGCTGGTTAAGCGAGTTCCTCTCGATCTGGATGGTTCTCATGTTCACGATAGAACGCTACATGGTTGTGTATTACCCAATGAAAAAGAAGCAGTTCTGTAAGCGCTCAAAAGCCATTGCTATTTCGCTTACTCTCGTCGCCTTAGCTATGGTGTTTTACGGACATACCTTTTGGAGATATGGGGTAGTAAGACTAAGTGAGGATATGGTTATTTGCGCCCCCATCGGACCGCATGATCGCTTTCGAACTGTTTTCGAATCCAGCAATGCCTTAATAGGATACGTTGTTCCGTCCCTGCTTACTGTTTTGCTCAATATCCGTCTTATTAAGAAAATTCACCATTATCAATCTCAGCTCAATCGCGACATGGAACACAAAAGGAAGTACAAAATTCGCTTCATTCATAAATTCGCGCCCAATGGCTCTATGATCCAAACCAGCTACTCATCGAGTGGAAAAATGAAATTCAAATTCATCCCCACAACGGGCGATAACAACAAAGCCGATCCACCGCATTACGAACTACACAACAATGTGGGTCCTACCGCGACCGGGAATGGAGTCGCTTTTGGCAGTTTCTGTCACGTGACTGAGGCCGGCGCCGCTCAAGTTGCCGCCTCAGCTAACGCAACAAAATTTGGTCAAAGCGGTGCGTCCCCGGGTGACGATTCTTCATCACCGCACGGATCTGACCAATTCGCTGGTGGCGGTGGGACGGGGACAATGCCAGCCGATGAGATCTTATTAGGAACATCGATTCCGCTTCATCAACACGTTGTGCGCGGGCGATCGCAATATCGCACAGCGCGCATGTTGCTTATACTATCGAGCGTAAGCGTGTTGCTAGGACTACCGTATCACATATTGCGGCTACAGTTCTTTGTTCGCAGTACGATAAATCACCACAAGGCCGATAGCGCGCTGTTTAATTTGCTGCAGTTTTGTGAGATTGTGTATTTCTCGAAGTTCTGTGTGAATATCTTTATTTATGCGCTGTGCGGACGGCAGTTTCGCTCGGCCGGTAAAAGATTGATTCTCAAGATCGCACGGATCGATAGTCATTAATGAGGTTCATTAATGTAACTATGATAAGGGTTCCAAAAATACAAGTGTTATCATGGGACAATGCTGACATTAAATTATGTCAGCATGAGGTGTCGCTTGAGGAAATATGATCATGAGCTAATGCTGACATAAAATAAGGTCAGCATAATGTCATGATTGAGGTTTAATCCAAGCTGCGATTCTTAGATAGGCTATATGTGGCAAAAAGACTAATCAGGGTAATGTTTACTTGAAGATTGTTATTTGAATTTGTGTATCAACTAAAAGATAATGCCCTAGGCTTTAGTATATTTATCGTTATATCTATGTTAATCTTTCTATGACTAAGTGTCTTATTACATTTTTATAACTTAGTGTCTTATTGTAAAAGAGTGTGAACCTTTTTTTTATTAAATAGATAAATTGTGAGAATACACAGTACATAATTCTGTGATAAATTACGCTTTATTCAGTTTTGCATTGGTTAATACATGTGTTTTAAGGAACTGCTATACCGTCATTTCATATTGATGGTCACATGCCTATAGAACTTATTTTTAGTATGATCTCAATTTTAACTCAAACATATGAAACTATTATATATGTTATTATTTGATATAGAATTAACCATTGTATTTCGGAATTAGTTGTTATCAATTATGCTTTTATTGCTTATATTGTTTATTGTTCTCTAACGCCCGGGAATAATTGCAACATTTTTGGAAGCAAATTATATCGTCAGCCTAGTCTACATGATGTTTCCCACACAAAACGATTATTTTTTAATTAGGCCTACAAAGATCTTCGAATCAAACACTTATTCTAATTATAATAAAAGTTTTCCTTGCATCTAATGTGGTCATGTAATGGTCATTTAGTTAAAACGTTAAGAGATAAAAATATTAAAGCAACATATACCTTCACGTTTAAACTTATGTATGATTCCTATCAGTAAAAAAAAAACAGAATTTACATTTACAAAATTCTACCCAAAAGCCATAAGGGCTCGTTCACCCGCTCCGAAAAAAAGCGCAAAACACACATTTTGCGCTTTAAACTTAAGGCCACATTTGTATAAAAAACATAGTAGTTTATCCCTTCTGTTCACCCAGAATTATGCGCTTTTATTTCGGGTGAACGCGCCTTTAATAATGTTATACATCAATGCTATTGCACATAAAAGTGTTGCTTTCTCGCGAGACTGCTATCTTAACGCCCCTAGGGTGATATCATTAGGCATTGCTCTTATAGAATGGCAAAAATATTAGGGTAATGGGAGATATGAAATGAACATAACACTTCTTTATAGTCACTCATCATGTGTTATTAAAGGAAGGAACAAGGCTGCTTTGAGGTGTTTCATCGCTTATATATTTAAGAGTAGAGTAAAACTGGCTTGTGGTGAGTCACATTCATTTAAGGGAATACAACAATCACACATTTATCTCTGTATTTTACCTAGTCTATGATCTATACATTAAAACATTATGAAAATACAATAGATTCTATAAGAACAAATGAATATTGTTTTGTCTTGCGCATTGTACTCTTTGGGATGTGTTCAGCGGCTTAGAGCCTGTTCACACGACAAGACGCGGCAAGCGACAATAAACTTATATGTTCGTTATATGACTAACGACAGGAGCATATAAAGAACATAGACGTATATTGCCGCTTGTCGCGCCATGTCGCTTCCCGTGTGATCAAGGCCCTTAAACGTCTTTGCGTTGTCTGCGTTATGGTATGCAACATTGGAATTTATTATAGATACCTCAGTGGATTCCTCTGGGTTAACTTCATTTTGTACAACTTTGCAGACAAAAACGTGGAAAGCACAACAATGCTTCCGTCGCCGAATTGCTGTAGAATAAAACTAAATATTGTATTTTCATAAATAGCCTTTGTCACAATACTAATGGTCTATGCTAGATCGAATATAATATGAATAACTTATGATTATTAATCGATAACAATTATCATTTTGTGACAATGGCTAAGTATTTCAGTTTTGTTACAAATGTTAAAATGTATCGACACATTTTACTCTGCAATTTCGCTCTAATTTCTCTAAAGACACCGACATATTTAAGTATTTTAAATAGTAACTGCTATATTTTATAGAAGTTCTCCCCTATAAATTCTTCTTTATCACAGTAACAGTATGTTATTGATAAACGGTAACTTATGTTCCCATGTATAATGCTACCAAAAGTTGGTCAGGTATATTAAGATGTAATTCAATATACTATATAAAACAAGTGTATGTCAAAGAAATAATTTAGTAATTAATCCTATGAGGGATCGCATTTACTCTTGCAATTAGGTAATACGATCATGTGCATACGTCAACAGTCTGGTTTCGCTTTACTCCCGCTTATAAATCTCATATAAGAAGAGAGATGTTTTCAAGTTGTGCTCTTATAACCGGCAAACGATGCGTCTTTTATAATCCTAATTATTTTTTTTTCTGGAAAACCCTGACCCGACAGAGCGTTAGTTGCAATGAAGCGATCAATTTAGACATCCGAGATATATAATTTTTATTTCATGTCAAGGTCAGACTAAAAAAACCCATCCATTAAACTTGGCGAAGTTTTTATTGCTGACGTAACATGACAACGTTTATATAATATTAATCACACGGCTTTGCTATATAATGATACGTTAACGTACGTTTAATTGCCGTGTTCCTTATGTCAAGATTAGATTGATCTCAATCATGAAACTTGGTGATATATTATTAGTGACGTAACATAGCTACGTTTATATAATATTAATCACACGGCCTTGATATATAAAAGTACGTTTACGTTTATATTTTTTTTCGTTTGTCAAGATTAGCTTAAACCAATCCATGTATTATTTGTGACATTGCAGAAATAGGTTTATGTAATATTAATATCATGGCCTTGAAATATAACAAAAAGTGTTTTACGAGCCGTCATCAATCTTGGATGTTATATGACATGAAAAAAAGAAGAATGATATTAGGTGTCAATAAGTTGTTTTCGTTTTTCTGAATTCGGTCAAAATAGATGCCATATATAATGGTGCGTTCAGCGGAACTTTGTTTCTGCGTCTGCGGAATTTAAATTGGTATAAAACATGATAAATTCTGCGGAATTAATACCGCTGGGTATACTATGTTTTTTACCCATTTAAATTCCGCAGACGCTGACGCAGAGTCCCGCTGAACGCACCATAAGGGGAGTATGTAGTTGTTCTTTAAACAGGACCACACGTCATAAAGCTCACAAATCATATTAAATTTAGTCTGTAACAATGTAATGTCCCGTCAGCAAAAAAGGACAATTGCTATGAAAATGCTATCATACTCACGGATGAGTAATATTTTTTTATAAGGTTGCAGTCAAATGTTTCACAGTGTAAATAAGGGACCGAGTTGGGTAAAATGGCACTCATAGTCAAAGCATGCACTTTTCTCATTATTGAAAAAGTAGATAAATCATAACTCTATTTTGGGAAAACGTTACCATAGCTTACAGTAATGAATTCAGTAATGTCTGTTTTCATAGACTCTGTGTGATGTAATGTGGGGTGGCGATAAAATCTAAAACATTGCAATAATTAGTACAATTTGGCCAGTGCTTATGTATATGGGACGTATTCACTGCTATAATTTCTAATGATATACATCATCATGGTAATTTTTCATAAATATATGATTGTGTCGGTTGAATATATTACACATTCTATATATTGCAAGTATGTTTTACGTTTAATTTGTCTGTGTCTCGCGAATGTCTGGAATGTGCTTTTACGAGTGAATGGGAGGACTATATGGGATGCTTCAGTTGAGGAAACTCAACGATTTATTCGGGTAAATGTTTATTCTTGCAGCAGCTCTTCCTTGCTTGTAACTTTTTCAGAACAGAATAAAGTTTTTTTTTCGAGACGATAATTTTTTCCCAGGATTATGTTTGTAAATATAACAACCAATGCAGATGTATCTCAATTTAGTCTCTTTAAACGAATCTATGATGTTTAAACTTGATACACATGTGATTTCGTGCAATCTTTATTCTGGAAGAGATTTTATATTTGCTTGCAGTAGCTTTTCTGTGTTTCTTGCTTGCAACTTCAGAATAAACATTTTGATGCCTATCATCATACTAAGCTTATTTCAAAGATACCTTGTTATCGTCCGCTGAAAATAAATAGAATGAGATCATCAAAAAAAAATCGTTGAGTGCCCCTCTTCAGTGCCTCAAGTCTTTGATAAATGAGTGTCACCTTTATGTGCTTGATGCGTTTGCCGTTATATCTAATCCAATATGGAGTAAGTCTAAAACGTCAGGTTCAGTCTATATTCTTTTAGAAGGTTACAGTTCAAAATGAAGTTCTGGAATATTCGTATTAAAGTCAGTATTGTTATTTGATATTTAGTTATTCTATTGTGGAACTGTGATAAAGGTAATGTGCAGTAATGTACATTGACAATACAAACTTATGAAGAATATATTAGATAAGACAATAGTAGTCAATATTTCGTATATATATTTTTGTATTTGAACATCGTCTTGTATTCATAAATAAATATATTGTCGATCAATAAAACAACTTGAGTTTTGATTCAAAAAAGACAATCGTATCCCCCGCCCCGACTTTGGACCTCGTCACACGGGAGCAGCACCTGGCCATACGGGAAGCTATTCATCTTTTTTCTATACAAACTGTTTAAAATGTATTTCTTTTGCGAAATCGAAAAGGTGTCAAGATGTTTAAAATGCAACGTCCTTCTCCTAAAACGTAAGACAAAATCTCACAAGACGACCAAACGTAAGCATGTGATTATATTAGTAACTATTGATGGCTTGCCAGAAAAATTAAAACTTTAATGGCATGGAGGAAAAATGATATCAATCGTCAAATAGCTTGCATTGGCTAGGGTTTCATTGGTCTAATATGCCTACCCTGACAAAAATAACAACAATTCCGTTTTTTTTCGGATGATTCGATATGGAGTACATTTACTTTCACATTAAAATATTGCCAAAATAGGTTCAATAAAGTTGAGATATCATTGGTAGTGCACATTATCCCGGCGTGGCCGAATGGATATAGTGGTTGACTCACGACTAGAACGAGTTGACAATAGCACTGACCAGCCGGCGTGACTTCGAGCCCACTACGGGGAGCACACATGTGATCGACATTGTTTTTTACGGAAAACGACTAAGTCCAAAACTTTATATTTTTTCGAAAATTTCAAAAAATAACCTTGCGAGGCACAGATTTGGTATATATTCTATCCAGCAGTGGTGTTTCATCCACCTGCAGTGAACAGTAACTGAGATATCGCCTGAACAAAACTATCACAGAAAACGACTAAGTCCAAAAAACTGCAAAAAATCGCCAAAATTACATTTTTTTCGAACATTTCAAAAATAACCTTGCGAGGCACAGCTTTAGTATATATTCTATCCAACTGTGAAGTTTCATCCACCTATAGTGAACAGTAACTGAGATATCGCCTGGACAAACTCATCTGGACGGACGGACAGACAGCCAGACGGACGGACGGAAACGGTGCGTTTCTATATCCCCGCGATATACAATCAGCTCAAATGGTTCCCGGATTGTCAGTGTTATTTCGTGTTGCAAAGTCAATCACGACAAAAACCAGTCTAGTAACAACCAAAGGTTTAAAACTGGTTTTTTTAAAACGGTTTTCTTTTCGCTTTGAAAACGTTCTACAAACGTGGAAAATACGTTTCTATATCGTTTTCAGGAAACGATTTAAACACGTAATTCGTGATGGACGTAAAAACGTTCAAAAAAGTCACGAAAAAACGTGGAAAAAACGAAATCGAAAACGAATTAAACACGTGTAAATTCCATTTCCTTGTTTAATGGGGCCCAGCTAGGGAGGCGGGGGATAATAATAGTCTTTTTGATATTATGGTGCATTTAGCGTTGTTTTGCGTCTGCATGTACGTGTGCGGAATTCAAACAGGTATAAAACATAGTTATCCCAGCGGCATTAATTCCGCGGCATTAAAAATGTATTGTTATCGCTGTGTTACGCTCAACCTAATTTAATGATTTTGATCCTGAAACCCTATACCGAACTGCAATTTGCAATTTAGTTATATACAATGTATCTGATTTTAAGGAATAGAATAGTTCCTCATCGTTTTACGAGGTTTCGTCGGATTACGAACGTTGGTTTTAAGGTATTAGAGATCGAGCAACGGAGCAACGGAGAAGATATAACACTAGATTATATAAAATACCTAGATGAAATATGCTGTTTCACATTTAATACCTTATTCTACCTTCCAAAGCCGATTTTATGGTGTTCGTAAAACGACGAAACCTCGTAAAACGACGAGGAGCTATTCTAATAAAGACAATAATTATAATATATAAATTGTATCTGATTTTTATGTGAATAATGATTATTCACATAAGAATCGGATACATTAATTTATTATAATTATTGTTTTTTTTTCTTATTTCTAAAAAATGAATGGCTCTAGACAAATATATATATCAAGTATATGACATTCATTTTGCAACAGAATATTGGTTAAAGCAAGTTCATACGTTATTGGTAATTTAAAACAAACTCAAAAATCATAAATGTTCTGTGGCTAAAAACGAATTTGGACCTGATTGATCAATATATAACACATACAACGCTTATGGTGGGTTTCTGATCAAAGTGTCAAGCGTGTTTTAAGCGTTGTTTAAAGCTTGTATTATCCAAACTAAAATTTGGGTTGCAGGCTTGTTCTTATGGGAGTTTAACATTGTAAAGCTTGGTGTTTGCGAGAAAATTACTTTGGGTTGCTGATCAAAGTTTCGGGTCGGTGTTCTACAAGCATTGCTCAAGCGTCACTTAACACCTCGTTAGCACTTTTTGATTGGACATTGTCGAAGCAAATAAACAAATAAGTGCATATCATGACATTTCGCTATTATTTGTACTTGTGAATAAAGCCCATCATGCACCCTGATCTGTTTGGATTGTTTGGATTTCGATATAATTGAAAACAATCAGTCCTAAACAATGTGTTAAATATTATGTAGGACATACTAATGTAAAGATGATGTCTATCACTTTCCAGTATCTTCACATCGGAATCCCAAAATATCTCAATGACGATAAGGCATCCATTATCAATATAATGCCATATTGAGGTTTATGTGGTGATACGTAAGGGTAATGGTTAGTTTTGAGAATATATATGAGATATGTCTGGATCTCAGGTATTCTTTCTGACTTATGTTCTCACTATACTTGGTAGTCTCTACGTATCTTTACTCATCACGTTTACGTCTATGCGACGTGGAGTCGAGGTCGAGGTCGGCTGCATTAAGTACGTAAATTCTACATCAGCATTTGCGACCATTTTTCCTCGTCAGCAATTTGAATTTGCAACTAATACCGCATATCACAAACGGATAGATTAAATAGCGTTAATGTATATTCTTTATATTTATAATTGCAAATGGTCAAAAGCCCCCCCCCCCCTCTCCACCGGCGAAAAGACCCTTCAGGAG
>LQRL01035334.1:0-25596 GCA_001703475.1 Hydroides elegans
GATATCAGATGCAACAATAGGAACGACTGTGGGGATCATAGCGACGAACGATATTGTTGTAAGTATATATCATTATATTAACATAAAATACAAGACAAAGTGCAAACGAACGACATTCTACATTTGCTGTAAATGCTCGGTAAACGTGGATAACCAGTAACGGGCACGTTTCATCGTTTTCTCAGTTAAATACAACTAATTTTGCCACATGAACACCTTGGTTGTCGACAAAGTATTTTAACAATTTGAAACTCTCCATATCATATTTTAAAAACAGCCAGTTTTCTTGTTAACATTTGAATATGTAGCCGCATGTACAGAACCAGCTTTCAACTGCAACGACGGTCAAATACTATCTGTAGAGTATCGCTGCGATGATTATCCAGACTGCTTTGATGGTTCCGATGAAGATGGATGTGGTGCGTAACTCTTGTGAAATATGATACACGTAGTTAAATCAACCCCTCAGAAAAAAAATGTATTTTTATAAGAATACTAAATGTACGGCGATATGATTTGTAACATATTGTCAGAAAATGATGTGTATATTGAAATATTAGTTTATTTGGATGACTATATTAACATAAAGCGATGGTGTGATTTGGTATATATCGTCAGACAAACCAAAGAATACTGAAATAAATGCAAATAGTATTTTAGCTACTCATGTCTTCCCATGAATAAAAGTGGTGATGTAGTTGAAACTACTTTTGCTGGCATGCCATGCAAAAATTAATAAAAAACGCATATGAATTATACTGTTTTCCAGTGATCTGTAAAGCAGACGAACTCCAACTTGACTGCGATGGGGATAAGTGCCTAGATTACCAATATGTTTGCAATGGAGTAGTTGACTGTCGCAATGAAACTGATGAGAAAAACTGTGGTGAGTACAAATCGACTTCTGACTGAACACATACTTGCATAACACAACACACAAATTATATATTTACTAATAACGTAAACATATAATAGTCGGATATTTCAGTTAAACATATGAAACACGTTACCAATACTGTTCTCGTTGAGTTGTAGATTGGTTGAAATCACAAATGCTATCAGCGATAATAATACACAGCTCATTTGATTTATATTTTCTCATAGGATGTCCACAATCTGATTTCACTTGTGGCAACGGCAGCTGCCTCCAGATGGAACACACTTGTGACGGAACAGCTGACTGCGACAACCAAAGCGACGAAATCGTCATTCTATGTAAGTCTACATAGTACATATACTTTTAAAGCAACTGATTAATTCCGTGCGGGATTGGGGTTATTATCAATTACTATTTATTGTTTTCAACGTATATAAGTTATATGTTATACTTAAGAAAACCAGACAACATTGAAGGGAATGACGGGGAAACCATTCTATGTGAATCTGAATTAAGTTGATAAAACATGACTTCCTGTGACAACGATAATTTCATCACTCAATGTTTGTTAAAGTTTGATAAAGGATTGTTGAAACATTCTTCAATGAAACGAAGACCACAACTTATATATGTGTCTGAATTCATCATATAGCTTTAGCGCCTACCCTATAGCAATGAGAGTTTAATAAATAGAGCTTATGATTAGCGAAATGACACCTGATTAATGACTCTGGCAGTCGTATTTTGTAGTATACACCTGTAATGTTTGGAAAAGCAAAAGCAAATCCTGAGTCGGGTTGGCGTTGTGATGGCAGCATGTGCATAGGTTAACGCTTCGAAGGCATTGTGCTACACATTTGATTAAGATGATCGCTCTTAATGTATGTTGTTTTTCGACATCAAGGTCTAGGAGACAGTCAACACAGAACTTTAAGTAGTTATGTTATACGCTATGCTATATCAATGCATCTAGGATTGGATCATTGTATTGACAGAAAACACACTTATATATTTACCTCCCATCAAATTAACCCCGTTACGATGTCTGGTTTAGACACGTTGTGTTTAGCAAACGATTGATAGCCGGAGTTAATGTTTTGCCCGGAGAGGTTAAATGTCAAGCAGTTCATTTTACTGAAAATATAATGCGTTTTTTTTTATTGAGAAGATATTTTATGGATATTGAATTCTTGATAGCTCATTATTGTGGTTCATAGAATCATTATGCATATTAAATCCCTTCCACTAAATTACGAACACTGTGTGTAAGTGCTCTTCTCTGGAATTCAGGTTCAATTACTGTAACAAGTCATGACATCCAATATTATGTAGACATGCGACATATAATCATTCAAATAGCTCTCATGCTAATGAATTATCTTCAGGTTTACTTGCGCACAAGTTGTGGGTCGGACTAGGCATTGGATGTGTTGTTGTCTTCATACTAGTACTATCCTTCGCCATTGTGTGCATCAAGAGAAAACTGCAAAGGAAAATGAAGAAAACTAAGAAGCATCGCAGGAGACGCCAAAGATATGCCGCCCGTCGAGCTGCGGCCAGAAACGACACGGAAGACCAGTTCTATGAGGAAACCACCTTTGCCAGTGGAACACGTACTGGACTGTCATCCAACTACACATCAATGGTGAGAGATCCGTATGGATATGCTGATCTCTGGCTGGAGGGAGACGTGCATGTGCACGTGCCTGCAGGTGATATTGAATCTTATGATAACGTTCAGGTCCATGAGAATACAACGATGACGTTCAACGAGTACAACGGACCTTACCATGGAAACAGACGACAACGCCGATCGACAAAAGACCCGTACTACCTGACCGTGCTGCCAGACACTACTAATGATCCAACTGAGAGCAGTACCGATGCCAACAACCTACAGGGCACGAATGACCTGTTGAAAAGCAAGAATAAACGGCACCACATGAGGAGATGCGCAAGCATGCCTTTGTAAGTAAAGCTTTAATAGTGATTTTTTTATCAAATGTAAATGACGTTTATGTTTATTATAAAACTTTTAGGCATTGCATTAAAATAAAATAATCAGTCATATATATAAAATTATTGAATATAATATGTATTTTGAAATAATCATATAATCATTCATATACTTCTATTATAGATGCAACTCAGATTCGGAGGCTGACTACCTTACCGTACTCTCAGACGCTTTTGGTGAGCCTCTTGAAATAAGTGACGAAAATCAACCCTCGAACATGCGCAGTTCGCATTCAATTAAGAAGAGCAATAGGGCAGTGTAAGTGCATACACGTAAAATGACTAAACCCGTTTAAATCATACAGTTTTTCCTTTACCCGGGTTACAATTAGTTCTACTGCATGTTATACGGCAACTTACGAGTATACTACAAAGTTCAATATATGTTATCATTTTGTTTTTAACTCGCAGTTTTATTGTTTGTAGACGCACATCGAAAATAGACTCCGATTACCTGCCAATGCTGCAAGACACTTCTGACTATCCTGATGAGATATGTAACGTAGGAAATCAGCACACCATGCAAAAAAGTGATGAACTCACAAGCAAGCCTGTGTAAGTGATGTGTCAATAGCCATCCTTCCATAAATTCATGGTCGTAATGATAGTTTTTACACGATATGATTATTTTAAAATCCAACTGGTTTGTTATGGTATTAAATATTTTTTTTACATTAGTATGCTACAAGTAAAATATATGTTTGTATTGTGTTTTGCATTAATCATTTATATGGTATAGACACAAATCGAAAATGGACTCTGACTGTCTCGTCATGCTGTCAGATTTTTCTGATGGCCCTGGTGAAGCAACAGAAGACGTAAACCGATCCTCGGGGGTGAGTGACATGCAACCGGACAAGATTGAAGAAATAGAATTGATCGAATACACAAGCAACCCCACGTAAGTTCAGTTCCAAATGCAAACACTTTGTAAAGTGGAAATACCCTGAATTCAGCCTATCGTTTGGCACTTTTATCCCGCCAAATATGCAAGTAGACAGAAGCAGACGATATTTTTGCAATAGCTTATCATTTGTGCACGGTAAAACTAGGTTATTTACATAACTATGCAACACGAACATGTCAAATGACATCGTTTTATTAATTTTATTTCAGCATTCAGGTATAATAACGTTAGATAGTTTGAATAAGTGGAAATTATGTAACCATTTGATTTGGTATTATATTTTACCTTGTTTAGACCAAAATCAGTCTTGGATCCGATTTGCATGACTACGCTGCCGAGTGCAACTAATGTTGTGTTTGAAAGAAGAAACAAAGTCAACCAACCGATACTATTTGGCGACTTGCTGCCAATCAAACAAGAAGAAATACAAATCAGAAAAAGCACCAGCAGGCCTGTGTAAGTTATATAAGTTGTATATGTGCTCAACCATTTATTGAAAAATCTAAACGAATGTTTGCTATGTCATCTGCACAACAAATCCGTTTTATTTATTTTATTTGAGCTTTTATTTTACTCTACACTTCAAATTATGCTAATATATGTTGGTGTGCGTATGTAATTTGAAGGTTGTTCTTTTTTACCCAGTGACCCAAACTACATGACAATGCAGTCGACCGATGCACTAAGTGCTAAATATAATGAGCCGATAAGCGAGAGTGACTTACTCCCGAGTGAAAGTGAAGAAGAAAAGCTTGAAATATGACCCAATATACAATATGGTAGGTTAAAAAAAACTGAGTAAAATACTGTAAATGTTGTAGCAAACTAATGATGACTCACATAATGATTTTTAGTATAAGGGATATACTTAAATAATTTGTAATTAATTCGTAAATTTTTGTTTGAATAAAATGCGTTTATTTCATATTTTAGGTCGGAAATCAAAAATGGATTAGTGTTACCTAACGAACCGGCCTTTGCAAGAAATAGAAATGTTATAGAAATGTTAAGACTGCTCAATATATAGTTACTACAGTATGTAAATAAGTTATATAAAAAGATTATTTAAAGGGTGTTTATTTCAAAATGATAAACATGCTACATGGATAAATAGATGACAAAAATATGGTAATTAGGTTATAGTAATAAGATTATGTGTAAAAGATATGCGTTAGTTTTTTTTTAATAACTTATTAACATTACGTCTCATCATGAGGAGAGAGCAGTAAATAACTTGAGCGTAACTATGTAATGTTAGATAAGCTTATCCTCATATTATTAGTTTATCTTCGAAATTGGCTCACTTCTATTTATCTTTTCAATGTAGAATTATGTTATGTATTAGATTATAGATTGCTGATATAAGATTATGTTTTTTGTCATCGATGAACCATGTTTATACTTATTATTATATACTTAATGTTGGTAATTCGACAGAAAAATATGTTGGTTTGTGAAAGCTAAGTTTTGACATTGAAACATCTCATTAGAAATCTGGGTTGTGTTTTCCCGCTAAAAAGTGTTTATTTGAGAAGAAACAAGTGAATTTTAATAAGATGAATAATACAATTACTCAAAACTGTAATTTATTATGTGCATAAGCATTTAATAATTTGCATGTTAAATTTCTTAATAAATAGTTTACCTTCTATGTTGAAAATGTCTGCATGTAGAATCAACACCATTTATTAGTGATTTTAGAAGGTGAATTAAAGCTTTGTAGTGTATGATCGTTTGATATTGCACAATAATTCAAACATGTATTCATATGATTCTCTAATATACGCATCAGAGAGTCATATGAATACTAGTTTGAATTTTTGTACAATACCAAATCATCAATATCATTAATGAAAATACGAAACACCAAAACATGAAAAGCAAAGTTCAAGCGATACTTTATATGTTTAGTTAAAGAAGTGTTCGCACCTTTGGACACTTACTTCTAATGCTTAAGGTTTACCGTCTCTCAAATAGCAATATTTCAGATTATGAAAAAACATTCAGGCAATGCTTGATTATGTATAGTCAGTCTATATTCAGCACATTGTATAGTTTATAAATAGATACTCATAATGTGAGTATATGGCTCAATAGTTAATAGAATGTAAATATAGATATGAAGCTTGAATTGTTTGTTTTTTTTGGAGTTTTTTCACAAATATTTCGAACACAAAATTAGTGAAAATGGGGAAAAATGTTTATTTAAACGGTACTAAGACGTATAGCTATATAACATCGAGTGATTTATACGTATACCAAAAATATGCCCAGTTAAAAGATTTGTCTATTTCAATATTTGTTTTGATTCATTGACGTGGAATTTCAATCTCATTTTTAAATTCCACGGGGTAGAAATTTGCCAATGGCAGTTTTTTTTTATAGGTTAGTGTGGTTAATTAGATATAAACATGCATTTAATGTCATAACTTTCTTGTGCAGAATTTTATATATATATATATATTTGCTATATATATTTGCTTTCTTGCTTCCTTCTGCATGTTAAAAAACTTATTGCAGTAACAATGTAGAATATTAGTTTTAGGATTAAATGTACTCCGACGAGAATTTGTTCCTGCAAATTTATTTTGTATCAAATAGTCAGTCATCTAATATTTCGTGTGTTTTGCCAATCACTTGTTTACATATTAAAGCATATACACATTTGGAAATTTGTATTACGTCAAAAGTGTAAAAAAATATGAATTTATTAAGCTGGATACATTAATAAAACTGAAATAAGTGTTCGCTGTTTTTAAGGCTTGTTATCCCAGATATGTTTTCATTGAAATTTGTGAATGCATATAGTATTACGATTTTAGTCAGTCAATTGTCTTTGTTCCTGCAAATGTAAATCACTTGCTTGATGAATCACTTATATTTCTCTCCTAAAGTGTGCTTAGGAGAAGAGTCATGTACAAAGTCATATGTTCATGATGTCATTGCCAGTTTTTAAATTGGCAAGTCTCTTTATGAAGTGTATTAGAATAATTTTTACTAGACGCTTAGAAAATGAAAACAGCATAACAATTCTGAGTGATTTTTATCGGAAAATTTAGCCTCTAAACATGAGATACGGGTACTTGGGAATTTTGATTTCCATCTTGAAGAAAAACATCCCACAGGAGTTGCGCAATAGTTTTACAGCTTTGAATCCTGATTGTTGTAGAAAAACGGTATGTAAATAAAAAAGTGATATAAAAAACTATTTTGGCACAACGAAAAACATACTTACATTGCAATATAATATATATAATATATACGGATACAATATAACAGGATAATCCCGACAGTGCTGTTATGGCGTCCTCATTTTCGGATTTGTTGTTGATCAAATCGTGAAAATCAATACCTAATTAAAGACCGAAAAAGGAAAGGCAGCTGTTTTGGAGATTGATGACATTATTTGCGGGGAAAATGTAAATTTTGTGTCATTCCGCGACGCAACCAAAAAGACATCGAAACCGCAAATATCGCTTCTTTACCCTCAACATCGGATATAGACTCTATGCCTACTAGTCTAGTCAAACAGTGTAAGGATATTTTAGTCAAACCACTTACGGATATTGTGAATATTTCTCTAAAAAGCGGAGTTTCCTCGGTGGTCTTAAAAGCCGTTATTAAACCCCTTATAAAAAGCCAACTTAGATTCAAATAATCTTAAGAACAACCGCCCATTAAGAACTGCCGCCCATTATCTAATATTGCGTTTGTTTCGAAATTCGTAGAGAAAATCGTTGCAAACCGGATAAAAGAACATATTGAAGCCCAGGGTGTATAAGAAAAAACATCCAATCGGCATATTGCAAGTACCACCCAACTGATTCGGCCCTTCTAAGGGTCCAAATTGACATTAATTCGGCTTTGCAAATTAGGAAATGATGTGTTTTAGTTTTATAATATCGTTTCAACATGCTATGGCATAACGGATACCGCACTCGCATGGATAAAATCATATATGTCATAACGCACCCGAAGGGTCCTAGCGTACAGATATTCTCGTCAAATACCCCCTCCTGACTGGGGTTCCGCAGTATAGCATTCTCGGACCAATCCTCTTCACAATGTACATGACCCCGGTGGGCATTATCCTTCGGGAACATGGCATAGTGCACCACAATTACGCAGATGATTATCACATGTATGTGTTTTTTTTAACTTCAAAGACTTGGAATACGCCTGTGATAAATTCAAAAGGTGTGTACAGAATTTGAAATTATGAATGTTTATAAACTATTTGAAGCTAAATAATGACATACTGAGGTTATTTTGAAAGGTTTCGAACATTTTAAGTCTATGTTGTCAGAGTTTAACAGCCAGGTCGACGAATCTAAAGTGTGCAGTGAATCAACAGAGCAAAACCTCTGGGTTATGTTTCACTAATCATTATCGATGGATAGTTTTGTGTTGAAAAAAGTGTCAAATTGCGGTTAAGTAATGTGCGGTCGATAGCGGGAATAGCGGTCATGGGAACAAAGCTTACGTTTGGATAGAAATGTTTTCTGTTGAAAAACACATTTTTGAATACCCTTAAAATCACGAAGTATGAATAAATTAGGTGAAGTAGCATTAGGCTAGAAGTAAGATTAATTGACACTTTTGGAAAATATCGGTTGTATTTCGTTAAAAAACATCGACGATTGATGTCGGGCAGGCATAGCTCTATCTTTCAAATTAAACGATTTCGGTACATTAATAATTATGTAGGTAGTGTCTATAACAGTGCACACAACATTAAAATTAGCCTGTCTAGTTCATCAATTTATTTTATATTTATGAACACGAGCTATATCGCGATGGAAATAGTCATGATTAATTGGAGCAAACTTCATGCATGTTTGTATTAAGTTCGGAAGGATGTGATTGGAACAATTATTCATAATATGTTCTTTTAATACATGCACCTTATTTAGTCTTTAGTATTAGTATTTGTAATGATCACCTATCTAAGCAAATACAATCAGAGTAAGTTTCATATTTGTGTTCTAATGAATATTGAAACCGGCTTGATTATGGACCGGCTTGATTATATATTTTCACATTTTTATTTTTGCGACAAATTTGGCTAAAAGAAATTCATAATCAAAATCATAAAATTCTAAATGTTATTTATCTTAGTAACAATGTATATACTGGTAATTGCACAACAAAAACAGTTTATATGTGTTTTTTAATATATATATTTTTTAAACCTGACGCGTTTCGGGCTTGGATGCCTTTTTTCAAAGGTACAGAGTATAAAATTATATTTCCTGAAGTACTACAAAAAAGGTGCAACATTTAGGTGGTTGTGACGTCATATATATATTAGTTACCAAACAATTGCATTTCAACGAGTGTCTGTAAAAACACATTAAGTTGTTATTGTTCTATATTGAGATTTACTTTTAACCTATTTCTATGAAATAAAATATTGCTTTAAAGTTCTCAAATTGTTCTTCTTTCTTTTTTATTAGGTTCAATGATGAGTTTTTCGGATGGATTAAATTCTTTATCCTACTATGAAGGTTTACTATGAAGGTTTTCAGTATGTTTTGTTGTTGTCCAGATTCACATTTGATTCGAAGATGGTGTCGTGCTTTGACTTGACTGATATTTGCCTTCTTATAAGCGTTTTACAAAGGTACAAAGGTTTTGTTAAATCAAATCGTTGTTTCAGAACCTGAAATTGCTTGGATATTGCTTGGATCCGCAATCCGTTTAAATAATGAACCTTTATATACAAATAATGTTCCTGGTTATACACCATTAACATTGAACCTTTTGTTTTGTATCTTAATCAAATTTTCCTGATTTCATCATATTTACGAATCTAACTGTACTTAGTGTATTTAATTCAGTCATTTCATTCATATAAAATAATCGCATTGTTTTTCCTAAATTACAAAATATAAGTTTATTCATCATTTAGTTTTTTTTTCTATACTGACGTATAGTAGGGCATTTTAGCTTATATTCAATAAATAAATATACATTTTTCTCTCGCACATCAATGTTATACTGGAGAAGACTGATTAATTTCACTTATATAAGTATGGCTATATGTTCTTGCTATGTTGCTCATGATTTGATAATAAATATTATATGACCGCCGTTGAATGAATTTCTGTTCTAGCAAAAAAAACTATTGTTATTGTAGCAAATTAGAGCCAGACGGGGGCGTCTGCCTTTCCATACATCCGAACATAGAATTAGTAATAGCTTAGAACTGGCCAATAGCTATCTGCTTCTAGCAAACATAGGATAGAAATCGGCCATTCAACACGCCTTATTTTTGATACCAATCTGTATGAATTTTCAATATTTATATAATAACCGAATTTACAGGTCTTGCGGAAGCATAATCCTCTGAATCGCCCTCGTTACTGTTGCATCAACGACCAATCATCATCGACTTCCAAAATATGTTTTTGCTGTTATTCGTACCCACACGTAGGTTAATATGACCCTCAGATGTCAACTGTAGGGTGTAATGGGAAATATGAAACAGTTGTTGGTTATGTCAATAAGTGTTTTATCATTGAATGCTTTATAGTTTGTTGTATAGAAGGACATTTTGTATTTATATGGCATGTAGCATAACTGTAACAGTTAATATACTGTCTCGAACCACTTTGTTGCAATGGTCATAGTCAAAATAAGCTTTTTGTTGTTGAATATCGAAAAACCTTTTCAATCCAAAAAAAGATTACTTGGTTTGGCAAATTCGGTCATCACTATCCTGTGTAGTTTAGTAATTCGGGATCGCTAAGCGAGTATAGCATATGACTTCCCACCAAATTTACGCATTGCCTCTCAAAAATGTTCTCCTTTCTCTTTTTTGAAAAGATTGCGAAAAATTGATAATGCTAATTTCCAGGTATGTAAAACGGGCAAGATTGTGTCATAATTGTTTTCTAATATACCCTTTATTGTAAACGAGGCGTTTGTTCATTTCATTTTTTTTTTCAGATATTCATAATTTGATATATACCGACTGCATTGTTTTTTACACTTTGCTTTTTAAAAAAACTGCTTACGTTTCGGTCTTTTTGCGTATAGTTTGATATACAATACTATTATGAAACCTGTATTTATGATAGTGTCCGATCATTTCCCGAAAGAGGGATGGGTGACGTTATTTAAAAGGTAATTTTCTTACGAATATTAGATGGGTCGTTGTTTTCTTTCACATTGTTACTTATAAGTTAGCCACACACCCTGATTGGTTAGTTAAATGGGTTTCAATTTGTTTCATATAGTCATCCCTCACATACATTTCAGCAGCAACATATTGGTCAGAGCTCATATGTGGATTCACAATTGTAGATAACACACGTATTTCTTCATTATACAACGTGTTGTACTTTAAACAACATCTATCATTACTGAAGGCAAGTGGAAATTCAAGATTTTTCAAAACACACAACGTGGATGTGAGAAATGTATAAAATTAAAGCTAATTTAAACAAACGATTGAGATAATTCCTGAATAGATACATATGATAAATTTCTAAAGCTAATTTAAACAAACGATTGAGATAATTCCTGAATAGATACATATGATAAATTTCTAAAGATTGATGTTGCTGCATATATCATTTAATCTATAGTCAACAAAAAACAAGTTCCCACCCTTTTACATCTAGAGTCATTTATTAACTGTCATTTAGGGAAACAATAAATGCAGGTATGATTTGGTAAAATGTATTTTGTATTCGATTAACGTCATAAGGTACCTGGTATGGTATATTTATGTTTGATCGGAATGTAATGGTGCCCTGATATTGTTAGGCAATTTTGTAGTAGATGAACATGAATTAATTTGGAGCAAATGGATTTTTCATATAGGACTTGTTTATGCGATTACTAGTCTTTCAATTGATATTGCATGTGTATGTGGAGATAAAAGAAAATAAATAATGATTTTAACTGACATTGTTTTCCATAAAACGAGAAAATATGTATATTCAGCTTCTTTTGTGCATATTAATGTTACACATTGACCGTAAGTATTATGAATGATAAAAATAAAAAAAAAAGATCTGCTTATCATCAATAATCTTTTTCAGATTTTTATATGAATTTTGTTTGAGTATTCTAAACTGTTCGTTTATCCATGTTTATTGTATTTCAAAAATAACTATTATTTGTTGCAATGAGGTAAATATATTCACGTTTGCTTAAAACAAAAAAATAGGTTAATATATAAGCAACAAAATAGTTTCTCCGTAAATATGTAAATGAAGAATATTAAAAGAAAAAACTATATATTGATAACATTGATAATGTTGAAACCATCATAGTTATGCGTCTTGAGAATATCTTCTATTAAATATTACAGCAACGTTTACTTGTCATTATTATGACTTTCAATGCAACAGTGGTCAATGTGTTGACTGCGAGGACCGTTGCGACGGCATGATTGATTGTAATGACGGTTCAGATGAGAATCACTGCGGTAAGCAATGCTGCTCAATCGCGATCGCATTTGAAATAATTAAATAAAAGGTTGAAAAAATGGGTGATCAATATTGAGATAACACTTTTGCTATTGTTATTTGCATCATGAAATGTGTAAACCGATTAATGAAGAATCAACATATACTTCGGTGGCTAAAATAATTAAGATTATCTAACACATATCTTTTGGAACACTTATAATGTCATAGCAAAGATAAAATTAATTGACAGTGCAGCACTTTATGACATGTCATTCTAATACAAGCATTATATCATAAAATCAAATAGAGCTTTCAATTATATAATAGAAAATGAAACGGCATTGAAACTTACACACTAACAAATTAGAAATGAACTGATTTGACGCGGATTACTTAGGATTCAACAAATTAATATATTTTAATATATACTGTTTTGTATTATAAATTAGCTTTAGTGGCATGCAATCATCCTTACCATTTCCAAAACCTCGATGGCGACTGCGTTTGGCCAATCGAACGATGTGATGACATTCCACACTTTGCTGACAGATCAGATGAAATGCAATGTGGTACAAAATGATCCTAGTCGTCAATAAAATAAAATTAATCTTTTAATACCCTTTATTGTTTCCATGTTCACCATATAGGTTTCTTATTCTCAATGTGCCTTTCATTTTCTTAATTCATAAAATCTACATAAGAAATATATATAAAGTTTATATTTTATGTATGTTTTACATTTATATTGATTTTACATATAAGATAATATTGAAATATAAGATAATTTTATTCATGCATAAACATATTCGCATATAAACATATATTAGCCAAATTGTCTTATATACACCTTATATTATTAACACTTTCAAATGAAATAAAATATCAACCACAGATACAAAGCAAAATCCATGCTTGAAAGCAGAGCAATGTTATGCAATGATACTCGATCATGTTTTGTTTAGAGAGTCACTTAGGATAATCAACTTACATAGAACAGTCCTTTTTGCCGGTTTTGGTATAGAACAGCCTTATGTGAATATCCGATATAGCACAACAAAAACAAAAATGTGAAAAATTGATACTAACAAATAGAAATATATTGCTTTAAGCACATTTTACTCTTAAGCTTCACGATTCTTACCTATCACTTTGCTCTTACATCACTCAAAATAGAGAGTGTTCATAGTTGGTCCAAACTCTGTTTCTATGAATAATACTGGATCATGGTTTTAAATACATTCAGTGTTCCATATGTATGTATTTGTTTCAGAAACATCGACATGTGGAGACCACTTTTTCAGATGCTCCAATGGTCAGTGTATGATTTTCTCTCGCCGCTGTAATGGATACAAAGACTGCACGGACGGCACCGATGAAGACGATTGCTGTATAATCTGAAATTTATATGATACTTGATATGCAATTCACAATAGAAAAGTGTTAACTGCATGATAAGTTCTACTGATATCAGATTCATTGATTATATATTTATTTGCGTTTTATGCATAGCTAAACATTGTTCTTGGCAAACATTACGTTTCATGTTATTGGCAATTCAAATGCCGCATACATGCATCATTTGATAAATATCGTTAATTGTTGTGAACATTGTATTGATCTCATCATATCTGAAACCATGAATCGATAAAATGCTATGCCACACATTTTAACGTTAATGTTGTTTCAGACAAGTCAGAGTGTGGATCTTATCACACTCGATGTTCTAACGGCCGATGTTTTCATGATGTTCAACGATGCGATGGTAGGCGCCATTGCAGTGACGGCGCCGATGAGAACGATTGTGGTTAGTATTGTGTCGCAATCGAGTCATGGATCCACACATTGTATATCGTTTTAAAATGTATATATCATAGTGATGCTTTCTGTCATTACTTGTACGTATTATCGTGATTCAACATATGTGGTCATGTAACCGACTTTCATATATCAGTGGGGCATTTGCTAATATCTTTTATATTCTCATATAATACCTCATATAATTAGTATTTGCGTATAAAATCCAAACTCTGAGCGGGGCTTATGTAGATAAAAATGAAATTTTAAACTGTTTTTTTTTTCACAATGCAAATGCTAATATACTTTAGAACAAAGCTCGTATGAGGAGGTTACTAGCAAATATTGCAGCAGCCGTCCTAGTATTTTCATTGAAGGCACCGACGTTAAAATATATTCCTGCTGACATTATATAATTTCTATCTACTGCAGACTTATTATCAAATTAACTCAATTTTTAAAACCGGATTAACTGAACCCAAATTCCATATTGTAAGGCTTATACATTTATTATGTTACAATCAAACAACTATAAAATACAAACACATTATTTTTATATGCTTTATTATCAATGGGCTGTCTGAAATTATTTAAAAATACCCATGCCAGCTTGATATTTAAAAAAAAATAAGTAAAATGGTAGCTTTAAGCAGCTAAAATTGATCCTATTTGCGACAAAAGTAAGCTATTGAAAAGCGAAGCATGCACCGAAGCAACGCATTTTTGCATAATTTTTATGTATGTTATGGACAATTTTGATACGTGATTTAATAACTAATTTTAAAATGCACTTCAGCTATGTATGATCACTGATGTTTACAGCCTGCAATTTAGTACAAAATACCATGCTCTCTAAAACTCGAGATACTCGGCTCAACTCAATGCATGGCGATGGTCTTATACATTGGCTAAATGACGTTTGTGATGAATTTTCAAGCATGATTTTGAACATTTTCCGCACTATAGATTTGGCATGTCAAATATTTCATTTATTTACTATTATTAAAAACTTTCATTTTTTTGCTGTCGAAACTATAACCCATTAAATTTAGGTAGACAAAAAGGCGCTGAAATTGCACAAATAAGTGTATTTTGACTTTTTTTTACCTTGTACGCGCTTTTAAAATGTGGTCATATGTGGTATGAAATTATTTTGTTTGAGTTTTTTATGTCACAATATTTTGCAATTATTTAAACTCCCCTTCAATAAGTTGTACCAATTCATTATGCTTCATTAGATAAGCTAAATATTTTAAAACCCCGTATTGAAATTTCTAAAATACGAAACAATAAATAATATCGATATTTGCTGATTTCAATTTTAATATATTTTTACTTGGACCAAACCAGGAAACTTTAACAAAGTTAAAATAGAGAATTTAATGCAAAAAAGCATTTGATATTCGCGAATTAGACAAGAGGGGGATCGAATAAAGCCACAGAACCACTGTCCAACGGTTGAAGGAAAACTGATTAAGTCAAGAAATCACTAGTCAGTTCAATCAGCAACGGTGCAAGAAAGATAAAAACAACATCTATCTTGATGTTATTACAAAACATAGTATGAATTACAATATAATATCTGCCATTAACGCCAAAACATGTGGTGTGCGTAAGTAACTTTATAATCTAAATTTCATTAAGCAATGTTGTTGCAAAATCTCAATTTTCCAACAACAATTTTCCCTTGGTTATAGTCTAGACAGCAAGGTTTTAAAAACATCACCATATATATCCCATTACTTTCTTGTATTATGATAACAATCAGGAAAATTTATCGTTTGGAACATGTTAAAAATTATGATTTGATTAAGCGATTTTGACCGATTTCCCTAGACTTTAACATAGGGTTAAATGGGAACTGAGTAGCATAATCGGCTTAAGGACCTGCTGCAGCAAAATTCATTTTGACTGGCACATTCGTTTTCTTAATTTATTCTTGAAAGTTGACACAACTATAACGGTCTAAGATGTCTTCTTAATTTGTTTATATTTCTAGAGTCAAACGCTTGTTCTTCATACTACTTTAGTTGTCCAGGAGGGCGATGCATTCCCTATGAATGGCGATGTGATGGAAGAGACCACTACGGCGATGGATCGGATGAAGAAGCATGTGGTAATTGCTTATTCAAAACGGTAGCAAACCAGCGCTTAATAAATTGAATCTTAGTTTATATAAATAATCTTAGTTAATTATGTTAATTCATTAACATGGCCGTAGCTGGGCAAACAAATTTGTACATAACATAGATACAACCTAGAACAATCATAAAGCATCTGCATAAAGCATTTATTCAGGTAATCTGAAGTAATTGCGATTTAAATTCCATGGGTCAAATGGTTCTCTAAGGTTATGGTTTAATGTTCTCATACATAACGATGGTTTTGCTTCATTGAAAAGTTGAAAATATTGAAAAGTGTTGAAATAATGGTTAAATTATTATTTATTTATTGAATCGACTCTTTGAATGCATTGCGGGTAAATGTGGAGAATATGTTATTAATATGACGTTTGTCGTTGTCTTTATCAATAAACATAAGCACGTATTGTGTAATATATGCCTAAGAACTAACTGTTAACATTAGGAGAAATATAATTATCTGCCATGGCAAATATTTATACATTAATATATATTACGTATACTTTATAGTATGTCCAAAATGGAGCTCATCAATTCACCACTTCTTTGTAAAGGCAATAACTATAAACAAAACAAATAATCAATATAATAAATGCAACACTGCTGTTGTACATGTCTCAACTTTATATTTTAGATGTTAGGTTTGCTAAATTATATGTTATATACATATTGGTATATATTCATATTCATGACGACAATCGACTGACTGTGTGCTTATATCTCTATAGCGCAACGGCTACTCTCTTATGTTCTTTTTGAGTAACCGGTTTTTGACATGACAAATAGCATAGCTATGGATTCATAATGCTTTTCATTTAACGACAATGTTAAAACTTGATCCAGAACAAAACATAACAACATAAATAAAAAAACAAGTATCTTGATTAAAATATATGATGTTCCTTAATATCTGCATTGTATAGCTTCCTAACAAAATGCATTATATGTTCTTATTCTGTTTTGGATCTTACATGAACGTCTCATAACCATGCCCTCCAAATGCTAGCCTCATATCTAGATTAAATGTATACACATATATATTAGACATCACCGGAAATATGAAAATAAACTAGCCAGCCACAGATATACTGTTTAATTTTAGTATTCCGATATATTAATATTTTCAAGTAACAAAATGAGTATGCAAACCCTTTTAATTTAATGTTTTTTTTTGAAAGGCACAACGGTACCGAATATAATGATATTCACCAACATTGTCCATCAATAAACTGAATAATCGATGCGCAACGTATTTTCAATTAAATAGATTATGTGTTTTTTTATGAAGTGTGTATGTTTAGTATGACCGAAGATAACCAGGGTTAATGCATTAGCACAATCTTTTACAATTTGTACAGTTGATTGTCTTGAAGAGAATGCTTTTGATTGTCAAAACCGAAAACATAATATGGGGAGCAGAGGATGCCTATCACCTTCTGTCATTTGTGATGGGAAGCAAGACTGTAGAAACAATAACGACGAAAACTTTTGTGGTTTGAAATCAGAAATATATTTTTGTCACCTTAAAGCTCATTAGCATATAACATCCGCACGCAATAATATATTATATCATTTATAGAATCGTGTTCTGATTACATTTTTACACGGATACGAAGAGGTTATTAAGTAGATAAATTTTGAATATTTCTTAGAAGTGACATACATATTATGAATATAAATTGACCAAAAATGTCTATTAAGTAAACAAAACTGTCTATGTTGTATTCCAGTGGATTGCACTGATAATGCTATGTTATTCAAATGTGAACATGGCAAGTGTTTGACAATTGGAACTACTGTGGAGACCACAGCGATGAATGGCATTGCTGTAAGTATAATACAGTATACATTATACATATAATACAAGTATACATCTCATAATTCAAACTGGTCCAACATTTTGAAGCTACTTTTTACACTATTTATTAGTACAATTGTCTATAATCTTACATTTTTATTATTTTTATATAGCCGCATGTACAGAACCGGTATTTACATGCAATGACGGACAAATACTATCGGTAGAATATCGCTGCGATGGTCAACCGGACTGTTTTGATGGTTCTGACGAAGATGGATGTGGTGCGTAACTCTAGTAAAACATGATACAAGTATTTTAATCAAACCCCTAAAAAATTAAGTTTATTAGATATCTATATTTACGGCAATGTGAGTTGTAAGATATTGTCAGACAATCACACGTTTATTGAAACGAATGTAGTTTTATTGGGTGTATTTTAGATACTCATGTCTTGCCATAAACGAAAACTTTAATTTTGTTTAAGCAAAACAATCAATAAGAATCTTTTCCAGTGAGCTGTAAAGCAGATGAACTTCAACTTGATTGTAGCGGATAGTGCTTAGATTACCGATTTATTTGCAATGGAATAGTGGACTGCCGCAATGAAACTGATGGGAGAAATTGTGGTGAGTATTCATTGACTAGTGAATTAGCACATGGAGTTGCCAAACCCTACATAGGTGAAATATTCACAAAAGAATAAAACCAAGTTTCGGATTTAAAGTTTGAAGGTAAGAATAAAAATACGTTACCAATACTGTGCAGTCTTAGATTGAATGAAATTACAAAACAGCGAAAATAATAACCATTTTCCGCTTATTAGTTGTTATATCTTCTTGTAGGATGTCCTAAGTCTGATTTCACTTGTGGCAACGGCAGCTGCATCCAAATGCAATGCATCTGTGATGGAACAGCTGATTGCGACAACCAAAGCGACGAATACGTCATTCTATGTAAGTCTGATTTGTACAACTACTTCTTAAGCAACGAAATTATTGCTCATGCGATTTGAGTTATAATGTAAAACTATTTATTAGTATCACAGATTCATAATCATTAATATACTAAAGAAAAACCTGACAGTTTCGACGAGAATGACGGGGAAACCTATATGAGTCTGAATTTATTTTATAACACTAAAGCGAACATTCCTTCAACTGCGACAACGATGACAAAAACATCACTCAATGTAAGTATGAGTTTTATAAAGATTTTTAAAACACTCTCGATAGAAGATCGCAATCTATATGTGAGTCTGGATTCATAATGTAGCTTTAGCGCACACCTTAGAACAAGGAACGCTTAATAATTAATATCCGTTAATATTCGGAAAAACCAGAGTAAATCCTTAGTTGTATTGGCGTTGTTATGGCTACAAGTGCATATGTTAACGTTTTGAAGGCATTGTATTACATATTAGAAGAAAAGGATTGTTCTTTATATATGACGTTTTTCGACCTCAAAATAAATGTGTGGCAACGGCAAAACATAATTTTAAGTAGTTATGTAATACGCTGGGCTATATCAATGCATCTGGAATCGGATAGTGTATTGACATAAACACCTTTTTTTATTTACCACCCCTCAAATTACCCCTGTTACCCTGTCTAGTTTAGGCACGTTGTGTTTTTCAAACGATTTATCGCCGGAGCTAATGTTGTGCCTGGAGCTGTTTAATGTCAAATAATTTTCTTTGCTGACGCAAGATATCTGATTGATATGGAATTTCGATGGCTCATTATTGTGGCTCATAGAATCATTATGCATATTAATTCCCTTCCGCTAAATTACAAACACTGTGTGTAAGTGCTCTTATCTGTATTTATGTTAAAATACTGTAAGTCATTTCATCCAATATTATGTGGAAATGCAAATTACATTCATGCGAATCCATTAACTTCAGGTTTGCTCGGGCACAAGTTGTGGATCGGACTAGGCAATGGATGCATTTTTGTCATCATGCTAGTGCTATCCTCCTTCATTGTGTGCATCAAGAGAAAACTGCAAAGGAAAATGAAGAATCCTAAGAAGCACAGAATGAGACGCTCAAGGTCTGCTGCCCGTCGTGCTGCGGCCGGAAACGAAACGGGAGCCCAGTTCTATGAGGAAACCACCTTCGCCAGTGGAACACGTACTGAACTGTCAGCCAACTACACATCGATGGTAAGAGATCCGTATGGGTATGCGGATCTATGGCTTGAGGGCGATGTCCATGTACACTTGCCTGCAGATGAGAATGATTCATATGATGAGGTGCAAGTCAATGAGAAAACAACGATGACGTTCAAAGAGTATAATGGACCTTACCACGGAACCAAACGACAACGCCGATCAACAAAAGATCCGTACTACCCGACCGTGATATCAGATACGAGAACATCAAGTGAGAACAGTACCGATGCCAATAACTCCCAAGGCACAAGTGACCAGTTGATGACCAAGAATAACTTGCAACACATGATGAGATGCGCAAGCATGCCTTTGTAAGTTTATCTTTAAAAATGAATACTTTTTATCAAATGTAAATGACGTTCACGTTTGTTAGGAAAATTCTGAAATTTTAGGCATTGCATTAAATTAAAATTAATCAATCATATATATATATATAAAATATTGAACATAATATGTATTTTGGAATAATCATATAATCAATCTTATAATTATATCATAGATGCAACTCAGCTTCGGAGGCTGACTACCTTACCATACTGTCAGACGCTTTTGGTGAGCCTCGTGAAACAAGTGACGAAAATCAACCCTCGAACATGCGCGATTCGCAATCAATTAAGAAGATCAAAATGGCTTTGTAAGTGCATACTCGTAAAATGAATAAACGCGTTTTAATCATGCAGTTCTTAACCCGGGTTACAATTTGTTCTACTACATTTGATACGGCAACATACGAGTATGCTACAAAGTTCAATATATGTTATCAATTTGTTTTTAACTCGCGGTTTTATTGTTTTTTGTAGACGCACATCGAAAATAGACTCAGACTGCCTGCCAATGGTGCCAGACACTTCTGAATATCCTGACGAGATATAAAACGTAGGAAATCAGCATACCATGCAAAAAAGTGATGAGCTCACAAGCAAGCCTGTGTAAGTGATGTATCAATAGCCATCCTTCCATGGCCAAGTCATGGTCGTAATGATAGTTTATACACGATATAAATATTTTAAAGCCCGACTTGTTTGTTACGGTATATCATTTAACCTAATATTAGTATGCTACAAGTAAAATACATGTTTGTATTGTGTTTTAAATAATTCATTTATATGTTATAGACGCAAATCGAAAATGGACTCTGACTGCCTCATCATGTTGCCAAAATCTGAAGACGTAACCCGATCTTTAGGGCTGAGTGACATGCAACCTGACGAGGTTAAAGTAATTGAATTGATTGAATACACCAGCAACCCTACGTAAGTTCAGTTTCAAAGGCATACATTATGTGCATTGACCAGATCCTGAATAAAGCCTATCGTTGTAGGGTTTCTATCAGCCAAATATGAAAGTGGACACAATTTATATACAATGCTCATTCGTTATATTAGTTTCAATAGTAAAGCATAGATTGTTAGGTTAGTGTTGCGCATTGTTAAAATGGGCTACATACATAACTTTGCATCACTTAGCATGTCTGGTGGCCTTGTTTTATTCCTTTCATTTCATCATTCATGTAATATGATATAAAGTAGTTTACATTAGTAGACTTTATGTAACTATTTTATTTAAGATAACATCCATATTATTACTTGTTTAGACGAAACCCGACCATGGATCCGAACTGTGTGACTACGCTGCCAACTGCAACTGGTGTTATGTTTGACAGAAGAAACGAAGTCAACCAACCGATAATATTTGGTGACTTGCTACCAACCAAAAAAGGAAAAATACAATTAAGAAAATGCACCAGCAGACCTGTGTAGGCTAACTCTCTATGTTAAGCTATTTATTGAAACTCTAATGAAACTCGACACGATTGCAATCTGCAAAAAAATCTGTTTAAAATAGTTTTAGGCTTTAATATAACGTTACACTAAAACTTATTTCAATGTATGTTGTTGCACGCATGTAAGATTTTGGAATTGTTTTCTATAACCCAAACTGCATGACGATGTAGTCCAAAATGTGACAAACCGATGAGCAAGGGTGACTAACTCCTGAGTGAAAGTGGAGGAGAAAGTTTGGAAATATAAACCAGTATACCACTGTTAGTCAAAGCGAACTAAGAAATAATTAGCATATGTTGTAGCAAACTGATGGGATCTCATACAATGTTTATTTAGTATAACAAATAGATGTAAATAATATGTAACTAATTCGTTTATATTTGTGTATAATATTTATTTTTGTTTCTTTTTTTTTTATTTTAGGCTAAAAATTGACAATGGACTTGTTACTGACCACCCGACTTCTGCTAGTAGTCCTTGTAAAATAAACACTTGATTATGTTAACTTCAAAATTGTCTTACATCTATTTATCCTTTCAATGTAGCATTGTGTTAATTATAACATTATAAATTGCTTAAATATATTTATGTTTTTCGTCATTGATGTTAAAACTTGTGTTAAAACTAAATTATATAAGCTAAATGTTGGAGATTAGTGTTTTTTTAGTTACAAATAATATAACTTCGTGTAACAGGTTTCTTTAGACTAGGTTCCCCGTTTTGATATTGAAACATCTCATTAGAGATCTGGGTCGTATTTTTCCGGAATGTACTTTTGCATGTTTAATGAAAAATGAAAAGTAAATTTTGATCGATTGAATGTTAAAATAATGCAAAACTACGATGTAATATGTACAAAAACATTTAACTATTTGCATAAACGAAATTTTGATAGATACATATGTTCTTCTATTTTATAAAATGGACTGCCTGTAGAATAAAAAAAACTATTATAAGTGAATACACAAAGTAAATTTAAGCTGTGTATTGTATGATTATTGATATATATTTTAAACAGTCATATGAATATATGTTTGAAAAATTGCACAATCTAAAAACATCAATATCATTTATAAGAATACGAAAAATCCAAACATGAAAAACAAAGTTCAAGCGATGCTTAATATGATTAGTTTTGAATTTGATCGCTTCTTTTGGTTTCAACTTCTTATATGTTAATTGTGAATTTTCTTATTAAAACCTTTACTGCAGACGTCCGTGTTTAAATGATTAATTCACAAAATTGATTATAGGAAACTATCCAGGCGATGCTTGATTATGTATAGTCAGTATATATTCTGCATATTGTATATTTTATAAATACAAACCAAGAATCTGCAAGTAAATGGTTCAATAATCAATGCAATTGGAATTAAGATATGAAACATAAAGTTGGTCGATATCATTTTGCTTATTTTCTCGCAAATATGTCGGACACAAAATTATTGAAAATGGGCTTAATCATGGGTATCTAAACTGCACTTCATAAATATATAACATCGAGTGATTTAAACGTATAACAAACAAATTAGGTGAGTAATTTGGTTTCAAATTGTCTTTTCTTGTTCAGTCTCATTTTAAAGTCCTTATATAAGTTCTAACTAAAGACAATAGTTTATAGTGAATTATCATAATCTAGTTACAAGGTAAATATGTTTAAAAATCAAAGTCAAAAGTCTAATAATATGCATACGTAAAAATAAATGCATGATGTAGAATGTTGTCAATGGTAATTGAATTGTAATGAGTTAATGTGGTGAATTAGATATAGAAATCGCTATGTAAATGTTTCCTATATTCCTTCTGCACGTTAAAAACTTATTGTAGTGACATTTTAGAAAAGGTATACATTTTTTGATTTGATGTTGTTCAACGAAAATTTGTTCCTGCAAACTTATTTTTGTCAATTAGGCATTCTAGCCAGACCATTAATATTTGTGTATGTTGCCATTCAATTCGTTGTCTACACATACAAGTTCAAAAAGTGTAAAAATTCGAATTTGTGAAGATGACTACATAGATAAAACTGCAATAAGACTTTGTTGTTATTTGTGCAAGCTAGTAATCTCCAATATGTTTCTATTTGAATTAGTGAATGCATATTAATGAGTGAGCTGTATTTGTATTTGCTAATGTAAAACATAAAACACATTTTTTTAGAAACGGAATCTTACTAAAATGACGTTATAACAATACCACTCTCTTATATCATTTATACCCAATGCTCCCCATATCAATACATCTAAAACCTTAGTCGATGTCAACCGCATTATTTATGTACATTGAGAAAGGTTTTAATTAACTAAAAAAAATGTTTAATTTCAATCTTAACTTTGTATAATATATGAAGGTATACTATGGTGCTTTTTTTATATAAATAACTTTTTTCTCGGACAATTTATCGACTTCGCAAGGACGTCATGAACATATTAACATACACAAACGCATATTTCATAACACGATATTAGAAATTTAACTGTTAGATCATTGTTAAAGCATACTTGATTTAATTGCAACAAATATGTATATGAATAAAGGATTTTCCTGGGTCGAAATTTTCTTGTATAATCAAATATATTTTCATGTGAATATTATAAAGAATATTAACTATATTTGCTTGAATATCAAAACATTGAGTTCAGTAGTTAATTTTTAGGTATAATGGGAAATGAACTATGGTTTTCGAGAGCGCGTATAAAATACGTCTCGATAAGGCAGGCGATCTATGTCGATCAGGAATACAGCTCGATCTTTTTCAATTGATTTATCAATTTATTTATGAAGTTTCTGTTCAATTTAAAGTTATTTTCGAATGCAATCATTTTCCAATTTATGCTTTTAACAGTGGTTTCTGACCCATATCATAGAAGCTAGAATCTTTATTTCAGCAATCTGGGGCATAAATTCTGACTTCGTCTTGTCGTGAAAATTTCAAAAAAGGAATAAATCATTATTAGGTTTGCTTTTAGAGACAACATGCCATTTCTGCGTCACGTGGTATTTATTTTTCGAAAATTCGCAAGAGGAAAATACATTTTGTAATGACTCAAAGATGACCTCTATTCACTTGAACCACTAATCGAAATTTCAGCTTCCCCCTATATTCACTCACTGTCGTCTGCATAGATTCTTTACAATGTGCCACATTCGTTCCTTTATAAGGTGGGCTATATATAGACTATTGCCCTACTTCGCTCACTGTCGTCTGCATTAATAAGAGGCGTGGTTAAAAGACTATTGGCCCGAAATAACTGTCGTCTGCATAGATTCTTTACAAGGTGTCACCATAGTTACTTGATATTATGTGGGGGTTAATAGACTATTGTGCATGGGGCCGTGAAAAGTCAATAAGTTAAAAGGCAGTGCGTTGTCAAGTATGTGGACAGAGTCTAAGCAATATTCTATGAGTTTTCTATTTTAGTGATTCAATTTTAGAAACATGCCGAAGTATAAAAGGTGGACAAACGATGAAATTAAAAATGCGCTTGATTTTATATCAGCGGGTGGATCTGATAATAAAGCTAGTAAAGATTTTGGCGTCCCACGTGGCACGTTACAATGTAGATTGAAACATGGCAAACCTAAGCCACGTGGAAGAAAACCTTTTTTGACAGCTGATGAGGAAAATCAAATTGTTAAATACACAAAATACATGAGCAGGACAGGGTATCCTGTTACACC